>OY288110.1:56386473-56603687 GCA_958431115.1 Syrphus vitripennis | reverse complement strand
AAAAAATATCAAAAAGGTCTTACGTACTCAAAACTAGATTTGAGTGTTAAAATCACGTGTTTTCCATACAAAATTCTGGTTTTGCAGGTATTTCTCGCACTTAAAATGCTGTATCTTCTAAACGTATGGATATCCCACTCTGAAACTTGGCATGTAGTATTTCTGAGATTTAGGCTTAAAAATGAGACCAAAACAAAAAATATTAAAAATGGCTAACTTGACTTAAATTCAATTTGAAATGTTAACTTCCGGTTTTCTATAAGAAAAACAAATCAATTTCCGGTTTGAATTTTATGAATAAAAAGGACATCTAATTTACCATAAATATTCCACCATTGAAATTATTTTTTTATGCTCAATTTAATTTATCAGTATTTTTTAAGAAAACCCTTACCCATAGCATGTCGGAACTTTGAAAACCCATAACTCCAATACTAAACCTTAAAATTCAAAATTCTTCTGGATTTAGATTAAGAACAAAAAGAAGTTTACATAAACCAAAAATGAACCCATTCCAAGACCCATCACTTTTTTCGTTGTCCGCTTCACGTGAAATGCCCCTTAGGTTTCTATAGATTTCTCTTGTTGTCGACGCTGATGCTTTATTCAAGTGTTGAAGATAAATATTTTCATCAACCTTAGAAGTAATATTAGAGAACTGTTCTTTCCAATTATCTATGTTGAATTCTGTAAGACTTAGAGAGACATTATACAACTGAGCAAGTTGTATAATGTCTCAACTAGTTCAACTCCTACCTATGCAATTTACGTTGAGTCTGGAATTGCACCTATTTATGCTAAAATTTAAAATTGCAAGCAGATTTTCTTACAAAAGTGATGAGAAAACCCAGTTCCAATCTTCACAAATCTATTATGAAGTTCTGGCATCGCCATTCAAGGAATGGAATGGCGATGCTTTAGTGCGCAAAAGGAACTTCATAATAGATTTGTGAAGATTGGAACTGGGTTTTCTCATCACTTTTGTAAGAAAATCTGCTTGCAATTTTAAATTTTTAGCATAAATAGGTGCAATTCCAGACTCAACGTAAATTGCATAGGTAGGAGTTGAACTAGGCAGCCGAAATAATCTTTTAAAAAAAGGCGTTGTATCAACTCAAACTCTTCAAAGAAAGTTTGGCCAAAGGCTTGGATACCATAGGACATGCAAGGGTTAATGGTTGCTTCGAAAACTCTATATTTGGATCCTAAGTTTATGTTTTGGTTTGAGAAGAAGCTTGGCCACATAACATTCAGAGCTGTTTTGGCTTCTTTTCTCTTATGCTGGACATGCTTAGTGAAGCTACCATTAGCGGGCATCAATACTCCCAAATATTTGAATTCCTGTACTATTTCAATAGACTGGCTGTTCAGAAACCACCTTTCTTCTCTCAACCTTCGACAGCTCCGAGCCTCAAATACATACCATGATTTTTGTTTTTTCTGAATTTATCTTAAGGTCCCAGGTAGTGCAGTACGACTGGAGCCTATTTATTTGAAGTTGTAGAGAAGAAGGGTTATCCGCCAACACAACCAAGTCATCCGCGTAAAGAAGTACTTTAATACGAATATCTGAGAAACACACTCCGCCAGGTAAATTTTCAGAAACATAATCAATGAAGAGAGCAAACAAGATTGGGCTGAGGATACATCCTTGGGGAACACCTGCAGTCGTTTCAAACCAACTTGAAGTCTCTGATCCATCCCAAACTGTCGCATATGTTTGACACAAAAATTGTTCGTAGATATTTAGAAACTTTCTAGATACTCCAAGTTAGGACAGTTTATAGATTAGAGCTTGTCAAATGCAGCTTTTAGGTCAATGAAGCAAGCATACAACTTCTTTTTCTTTTGGATAAATTTGTTAGCTATACTTGACAGAGCAAAAATATGGTCGACAGTTGAGAAACCCTCACGAAATCCAGCTTGGAACATGCTTAAGCGATTGTTTGATTCTACCCAGTTGATAAGTCTATTATACAGAATTCTAGTAAAAACTTTTCTACATGAATTTAGTATTGAGATGCCTCTATAGTTTTGAGGTAAGTTAGGATCACCTTTTTTAAATATTGAAAATATAATTGCTTTGTTAAAACTAGGAATGCAGGAGTTATCGTATAAGGTGTTATAGAAAGAAAGAAGATATTGCTTGTATTCTGAAGATGAGTTAGGAATTCAAGGGGAATGCCATTAATTCCAGGAGATTTATTATTTTTCATTTTAAAAAGTGCAAAATCCAATTCATCAGAAACTATGGGTGCGTCAAGCAAATCGTCGACTGTGCCCGGGCAAGCATAATGCAAGGAGTGCAAATCATCTTGACATGTCAACAAGGATCGGAAATGGGACGCCAGAACTTCAGCTTGGAATTAACTTGAAGACACACACAAAAAAAAAAAAAAAAAAAAAAAAAAATGAGTTTAGGAAAGCGAAAGATTTCTTACGGAGTCTTATACATTCAGAATCATACCATTTGCACACTGGTTGAAGCTGCCGAGAATTATTAGTGCGGGAAGCAGATGATCTTATGATTTCGCTAATTTTTTCGTCTGATTGATCAATTGAAGAAAAGCGTGTACTTGGGAGTGGCAGTGAGCCCACATGCCGATTCAATCTTTCCCGGAATCTATCTCCCTCCTGAGGTATCCATTTGAGTCTCGGAATTTTTTCTGAGCTTTCGCGAAACGTTTCTTGAAAAAAGTTTGCATAGACAAGAATTGGTAAATGGGAGCTAAAATTTGCAACTAATACTTCAAAATTATCGATAGCCTGAAGCCAATCACCATTTACCGCACAGAGATCGATAACTGAACTTCCCTGTCCACCCACAAAGGTCAGCTCTCCACAAGGATCACTTCTCGATGTACCATTCGAAACCCAAAAACCGAAACTTTCAAATAACTCGATAAGCCTTCTTCCGTTTCTATTTAATGTTGTATCTTTTGAGTTTCTTCTTGAAAATAGGTCCGTTTGAGTATTCAACTCCGCCATGCATGAATTTTGATATAGCCCAATTCTGGCATTCAAATCACCGATCAAAATAATATTTTTTGAGTTGAAATTATTTAAAAAGTCGTACAATTCCTCATAGTCATTCAACCAATTATTACAATTTAAATATAAAGGTATAATAAAGTGAGTTTTGTGGGTTGTGTTGCCATCTATCTGGAAAGCTAATTTACTACTAATTACTCTAAACTTAACAAAGTCACTAATTTTACTTTTTTTATACCACAAAATATTCCCCCACTAGCTCTACCATGAATAATATTTTTTACTGCTGGAATATAGCTGGTATTAAAATCCTTAAAATATTTAGAAATAACATTTTGTCTTTCATCTTCTAAAAATGTTTCGATCAGTATAATAATATCGTATTTTTGAGTTAAATTGAAAAAATCAGCTAGCATTAATTTGTTTTTAATTCCAGCTATATTGTAGCTAAAAATACTTAATTTTATGAATCTACTATTAGTACTTATTGTTTGGCAGACGGCACTGTTCTCCTATTCGGTATTCATATATACAGATGGTGGCGCTGCTGAGGGTAAAGAGCACTCAGTTTGATGTTCCCCCACGCTGCTGTCAAAAAGTTCAAGTGCATTTGAACCAAATTGTTGTTGCGCTAGTGTCATCTCTGCCGGTGTTTTAATTACCAATCCTCGTGCGTATTTGTAAACAAACGTGTTGTTGTCGATCTGCATTTTATCCCCTTTAATAGTTATTTTAGCAGCAGGATTAAGCTAGCTTATTATGTTTTGATTTTGGTGTGACCCCAAGGTTCAGTTCTTGGGCCAATCTTGTATAATCTATACACATCAGATTTTCCAAATCTTCCATATTGCCAATCTGCTATTTTTGCTGATGACACAGCAATTCTTTCATCGCATGAGTTTGCTCTCAACATTGAGAACAATCTAAGACATGCAATTAAAATATTAGAAAAATATTATTATAAATGGAATATTAAGCTGAACACTGGAAAGTTGTAAGCCATTTTTTTCTCACGAAAAAGAAAAGCTTGCTATCTTCCCAGCAGTCAGCTTCAAGTCAATGGAATTGTTATAAAGTGGGAACAATCCGTTAAATATCTAGGAGTTCATCTTGACTCTAAACTAACATTCGCCTTGCACGTAAGTAATACATTGAAGAAAATAAGTACTGCTATTAACATGCTGTATCCGTTTATTAATAGAAGATCTTCGCTATCAAATGATAATAAAATTTTATTATATGGGTCTCCAGTTTGGGGAAATGCTGCTAAGTCATATTAAAAAATTGCAAATTTCGCAAAATAAAATTTTGAAAATGATGCTCAATCTTCCTTGGCATCATTCAACTTCTGATCTGCACAGGATAGCGAATGTTGAATTGATATCTGAAAGGATTCAAAAACTCACCAATAATTTTAAAAATACCTGTGATATTGCTGAGAATCCGCTAATAAACCAACTTTTCTTACTGTGATAACCTACGTTATTTTTCCAATATTTCAAGTCTATTTATTTCGTCTGCTTTATTCTATATTTTTATTAAGTTATTCTTTATTTATTCATGTATTTATTTATTTATTTATTTATTTATTTATTTATTTATTTATTTATTTATTTATTTATTTATTTATTTATTTATTTATTTATTTATATATTTATTTATTTATTTATTTATTTATTTATTTATTTATTTATTTATTTGTTATCTTTTTGTTTATTGTTATTTGTTAATTTATTAATTAGTTTAATTTATTTAATTTAATTTATTTATTTATGTTTATTTCTTATTATTAACACATGTATTCGTCCACTAACACCTTTTTATTTATTCATATTAATTCAGTTATTTATTTATTAAATTATTTATTTATTCAATCATTAATTTATTTATTTATTTATGCATTTATACATATGTTTATTTATTTATTTATTTAATTATTTATATGTTTTTTTTTGTATATATACATGTTTATTATAAATACAGTCAACTCCCTCTGAGTCAAATTTTCACGGGATATCAAAACTAGTTCGAGTTAGAGGGAGTTTTAGAAAAATTCGAGTTAGCGAGTTTTTTTTTTACTGATTTATATATAAAGTTAACAAATTTCTTGACCAAGTCGTTTACTTTGTGATTATCCTTAACCATGAAAATAAAACAGATTTTCTAATTGGTATCTTGCTACCTAAAAAACCAGCAAAGAATAATTGCAGCAGCTCTGTTTGAAGTTGAACTTAATTCATAAAGCGGTAGATACATAGGTATGCTTCGTAAATTCTTTATTTGTATTCCAACTTCCTACAATTAACTGTTTTCTGAGTTTCAATTGCAATCTCACTGGAACGTTTCTATTTCTTTACTTACATATATTCTTTTAAACAACAAAAAAAAAAATAACTATGAAACCCATAAGCACAATCCGCACGTCCGCAAATACCTATACACATGTGTATTGCAATTGAAATCTCACCCACGTTCCCCTTTTCTTTTCCACTACACACACTGACAAATTTTCAAATGAAGCACAAAATGGTTGGATGTTGTGTCTAGCTGATTTGTCGATTTGAGAGAGAATGATTTTTTTTTTATTTTTTTCGGCAAAAGAAAAAAATTCGACTTAGAGGGAAAAAAAATAGGCCAAGAATCGAGATAATGTGTTCGAGTTAGAGTGAACTTCGACTTAGAGGGAGTTCGACTTAGAGGATAGTTATTATATGGAAAACTGAGGGGAATGCAAAAACACACTTGCAAATTTCGCAAAATAAAATTTTGAAAATGATGCTCAATCTTCCTTGGCATCATTCAACTTCTGATCTGCACAGGATAGCGAATGTTGAATTGATATCTGAAAGGATTCAAAAACTCACCAATAATTTTAAAAATACCTGTGATATTGCTGAGAATCCGCTAATAAACCAACTTTTCTTACTGTGATAACCTACGTTATTTTTCCAATATTTCAAGTCTATTTATTTCGTCTGCTTTATTCTATATTTTTATTAAGTTATTCTTTATTTATTCATGTATTTATTTATTTATTTATTTATTTATTTATTTATTTATTTATTTATTTATTTATTTATTTATTTATTTATTTATTTATTTATTTATTTATTTATTTATATATTTATTTATTTATTTATTTATTTATTTATTTATTTATTTATTTATTTGTTATCTTTTTGTTTATTGTTATTTGTTAATTTATTAATTAGTTTAATTTATTTAATTTAATTTATTTATTTATGTTTATTTCTTATTATTAACACATGTATTCGTCCACTAACACCTTTTTATTTATTCATATTAATTCAGTTATTTATTTATTAAATTATTTATTTATTCAATCATTAATTTATTTATTTATTTATGCATTTATACATATGTTTATTTATTTATTTATTTAATTATTTATATGTTTTTTTTTTGTATATATACATGTTTATTATAAATACAGTCAACTCCCTCTGAGTCAAATTTTCACGGGATATCAAAACTAGTTCGAGTTAGAGGGAGTTTTAGAAAAATTCGAGTTAGCGAGTTTTTTTTTTACTGATTTATATATAAAGTTAACAAATTTCTTGACCAAGTCGTTTACTTTGTGATTATCCTTAACCATGAAAATAAAACAGATTTTCTAATTGGTATCTTGCTACCTAAAAAACCAGCAAAGAATAATTGCAGCAGCTCTGTTTGAAGTTGAACTTAATTCATAAAGCGGTAGATACATAGGTATGCTTCGTAAATTCTTTATTTGTATTCCAACTTCCTACAATTAACTGTTTTCTGAGTTTCAATTGCAATCTCACTGGAACGTTTCTATTTCTTTACTTACATAATATTCTTTTAAACAACAAAAAAAAAAATAACTATGAAACCCATAAGCACAATCCGCACGTCCGCAAATACCTATACACATGTGTATTGCAATTCAAATCTCACCCACGTTCCCCTTTTCTTTTCCACTACACACACTGACAAATTTTCAAATGAAGCACAAAATGGTTGGATGTTGTGTCTAGCTGATTTGTCGATTTGAGAGAGAATGATTTTTTTTTTATTTTTTTCGGCAAAAGAAAAAAATTCGACTTAGAGGGAAAAAAAATAGGCCAAGAATCGAGATAATGTGTTCGAGTTAGAGTGAACTTCGACTTAGAGGGAGTTCGACTTAGAGGATAGTTATTATATGGAAAACTGAGGGGAATGCAAAAACACTACCAAAAAGTTCGAGTTAGAGGGAACTTCGACTCAGAGGGAGTTCGACTAAGAGGGAGTCGACTGTATATATATATGTTTTTTTTTTTCTTTGCAACAATTCTTCATGTTATGTACCTATAACTCTATTTAGTAAACATAAACTATTTAACTTTTTCAATTATTATAAATACTTTTTTTTTTCTTATTCAAATGGAGGTTTTTGTCGTATTTTCCTTCGAATAAAACTTATAAATGTCTTTAAATTCTTCATCAAAATATAAGATAATGTCTCACAAGCAAGATACAATTTGTCATATCTCTGAAATGTAAAACGTGCGGTCATAGGCTTTGTTTGAAAAAATTAATTACGAAATAAATATGTCTATCTTTCTTGTGCTATTCTTTTCTCAGAGCTAGAGAGACAACACACGATTATGTGCAGAAAGAATACCTACTGAGACTGATCGGTGGCGCGGCGGCGCGCCGTGAATTAATTTTTTTAGAGGTTTTTTTTGAAATCTCTGTTTCGCTTTTTCGATATGAGAGTTTGGGTGCCTAGGATACCATAAATTAATATTAGTGAAGGGTTGGTGGTTTGGTGGCGGCGATTTTTTTGATTTTCATTTCATCTTTGCATGCAAAAAGAACATGTTTTTTTGTAATAGGCTTTCTTCTAATTAATTGCATAAGAAAACAATTTTTTTTTTAATCAGCACGCATACAAGGGGATTTAAGTACCCTTTATATGTCAGAACACAGTGCGAGCTTTAGGTAAGAAGGGGAGGATTTGAAAGGAGATGTCGGTGAACATTAATCTTGAATTTCAGTATATCACAATGAGAGGGAAAGACAGAGCGTGGAAGGGTATTCCACATTCGCGTAGTACGGCTAAAGAACGAATCCCTGTACTTGACAGTACGACCGAAATTGGGTTCAAGAGTAAACTGATGAGCATTCCTGGAAGCGCGAGTATTACGGTTGAATCGTTTAAGGGGCGAAATGCAACTGGCTATTTCATTAGAGCACTTATCGTAAAAGTAACGATAAAAGAAAGAGAGACAGGAAACGTTGAGCCGGTGCTCAAGTGAAGTAAGAGTATCGATGATGTTCCTGTCTCCGATTATTTTAAAGGCTCGTCTTTAGGTAATGTCCAAGAGGCTTAAGTAAGTTGCTGGAGCACCAGCCCAGAGATGGGAGTTATACTCAATACTCAATACTTTGGACATATATATTATAATAAATATGATTGAAAATCATGAAAAATTATGAAGAAACCAGCTATGAAGTGTTCATATATGCGTTTCGCCCCGATGTAATGGCTGGGCTCATCAGAAGATGACCATTACACCTTGTCTTGACGCATATTTACCCGAATAAATCGAGATTCCATATAATTTGCGTTGCGTAGAGCAACTGCGAATTATATAGTTGCTACAAGTCTTCAAAGAAGATAAATTGTAGCTATTTTTTTTTTTTTGCCTGCTAGGGACTTGGTCGAAGTAAATATTTGACTGTTACCAGTCGAATTGTTTTTTCCTGAACACCGTTTATTATAATAAATATGATTGAAAATCATGAAAAATTATGAAAAAACCAGCTATGAAGTGTTCATATATGCGTTTCGCCCCGATGTAATGGCTGGGTCCATCAGAAGATGACCATTACACCTTGTCTTGACGCATATTTACCCGAATAAATCGAGATTCCATATAATTTGCGTTGCGTAGAGCAACTCCGAATTATATAGTTATATTATATAACTTTTATAGATATTTGTCAGATCAGAAGGGGAAAAGAATTTCTTGCATCTCCAAAGTAAACCTAAACATCTTGCGGCATTTTTGGCGACGTTAAGTATGTGATCATTCCACAAAAGATGGTTTGTGATACACATACCTAAATTAGGAAGCTGATTGGTTTCTTCGATGCAAGTGCCACTCATAGATAATGGCAGGGGGGTACGTCCCGCTTTAACGACAGAAGGCAGCATTGAGTTTTCGAAGCATTTAATTCTACGCGAATTCTTAATCCCCATTGTACAATGCTGTCTAAGTCAGAATTTAATGAACTTATCATATTTAGCCGTTTCAGTTCCACGTCCGAAGAGCAGGGATGTGAATCTGGAAACGAATATGAAAAGCTAAGGGTACTATCGTCAGCGAAACAATTTAATGAATTAGTAGTTGCAGACAGGAGATCATTAATGAAAATGAGAAAGAGGGTCGGAGACAAAACAGAACCCTGTGGCACACCAGCATTTATGTTGTGGGTTTCAGACTTGAATCCGTCTAATACTACTTGTATAGAGCGATTCGAAAGAAAGCTACTAATCCAACGAAGAAGGGTTTCATCGATACCGAAAGGAAGCATTTTCGATAAAAGAGTAGGATACAAAACTTCATCAAATGCTTTAGAAATATCAAGTGCAATAATCTTACTTTCTCCAAAACGATGTAAAGATTTGTTCCACGGTTCGGTGAGATAAACCATCAAGTCACCAGTGGACCTATTGCTGCGAAAGCCGTATTGCCGGTCATTAAGAAGCTTTTGATCTTCGAGATATTTCTTGAGCTGATAATTTATCAGCGTTTCCATGACCTTGGAAAGAAGGGACGTAAGTGCAATTGGTCGGTAATTAGAGGGTGAAGAAGATTCGCCTTTTTTCTCCTTTTTTAGTTAGTATTTTAGTATTTATTTGAAAAGTTAACGCTGTACATCAAGATGAACTTATAGCTAGTACAGGAATAATTTATAAATAAAATAATTTATAAAATAAAATGAAGAATTAAAAACTAAAATTACAAAGAAATAACAATAATAAGAAAAAGATATTAATAATTTTAATATTTAAATTTGTTTAGTTAAAAGAAAATAAAAAAAAAGAAGAAACATCGCAACCAATACATTAAAAGAAAATAACAAAAATAAATAAATTAAGTTATCTCAACTCAGACTGGAAAGGTATTCAAAGCATAATTTAAGAAAAACTCTGTGCTCAATTCTCGACTTCACATGACTGGGCAAATCATTCCAGAGCTTGACAGCGTAAATGAAAAACTGCCTGCTTGAAGTCAAACAGGTGCGTATAGAAGGTCGCAGTACCATAGACCGGTTTGAAGAGCAAAAAGTAATTTTATCAAACAAATATCTAGGTTCCCTCTTGTGAATAATTTTGAAGAGTTGGGAGCAGCATCGATAATTAAAAAATGTTTCCAGGTTGCATCCAAGAAGTTGAGTAGCTTCTGACGAAATATGGTCAGATCTACGAACATTAAAGACATATCGGGCGCATGAATTAACGGCGACTCTGAGCTTTTGAAGGGACAGGTAATCAGGGTTGGCAAACAACTCACAGCCATATGATATTATTGGAATTATAAGAGATTTTACCAGCCTCAACTTGACTTGTCTTGGTAGAATTGTTTTTGTTGTTGATAAGCCTCGGAGCGAAGCATATAGGTACTTTTGAGGTAATGGAACTAATGTGGTTATCCCAAGTTAGTTTGTTATTGAAGATAACGCCAAGATTTTTAGCATGGCTAACGTATTCAACTGGGCGTGAGTTTAAAAGGATAGGAGGAAAGTCAGAAAAATGTGGTTGATGTTTGGATATTGGTATGGCTTTAGTTTTTTCTGGGTTAAGTTTAAGACCATTACGTTTAGACCATTCATGTATATCGAGAAGATCTTCGTTCAGTTTTGCAATTGCGTCCTCGACCATGCCAATCGGAAAACTTATATAGAGTTGGACATCGTCCGCATATATATGAAAACGACAAAAAGATATAACGGAGTCATTAATAAACAATGAAAACAGTAATGGACCAAGAATCGATCCTTGAGGAACACCGTTTGTGAACAGGAAGAAATGAGGACAATTTACTATTACATGAAACAGTTTGCATTCGATTTGTCAAATATGAAAAAATCAGTCTATTAGAGGTATCACAGAAGTTAAAATATTGCGTAAGTTTATTACAGAGAATGATTGGATTGACACAGTCAAATGCTTTCGAAAAGTCCAATAATGTTATCACAGTTGTATGATTAGAATCAATTGCAACTCGTATATCGTCAGAGACTTTTAATAAAGCAAAGCGGAGGTGCAGCTATGTCCAGATCGAAAACCAGACTGCAGAGGATTAAGAAGTTGGTTGAATTTGATAAATTCTTTTATTTGGTTACTTATAACGAATTCAAATACTTTAGATAGGAAAGGAAGAATGGCGATGGGTCTGTATTCGGAATTTGTGCCTTTTTTTGGGATTGGGATAATTTTAGATTTTTTCCATAAAGAAGGGTATGAAGATGTCATTATTATGGTATTGAATATATGGGTAATATAGGGGAGGATGAGAGGAAGCAGAATTTTGACAAAGTCAGGGTGAATGTTGTCCAGACCCATAGCCTTGGATTTGATGGAAAAGACTGCATTTCCCACATTGTAGACGTCAACTCCTGTAAAATTGAATGTATTTTCATTTTCGTTGTCACTCGATGGTGTTAAGAAGGCTGAGCCAGAAGACGAGGTGGTTGTGGAAAACTTAAGGTTAAGTTCATCTAGGTCAATATCGTCCGCAACTTGAGCATTATCTTTTTGCAATCCGATATTACGGACTTCTTTCCATAAAAACTTTGAGGAGCGATCAGTATTGAATCTATTATTATAATAGTTAAGTTTAGCGATCTTGATAAGCTTTGTAACAAGGTTACGAGATGTTTTAAAGCTATGAAGCATTTCAGCACAGCCAAAACGTTTCCACCGGCGATAAAGTATATCCCGATTTTTGATGGCATTCAGAATGCTATTAGAGAGCCAAGGACAACTTTGCGACTTTATAAGACGAGTTTTAATGGGAACGTGTTTATTAAATAGATAATCGATTGACATTGTCAGGAATTTAGTTTGTTTTTCAACGTCAGACGACAAAAAAACTGAGTTCCAGTCAAGAGACGAGCAATCATTAAATAGACTTTCAACATTCACATTGCGGAAATCACGATACTGAATGGACTGATTCTCTACCTTATGAACATGCAAATCATAGGTAGCAAAGACAAGATCATGATATGAAAATACAGGGACAGATAACTGACTATAACATTTAACAAGATTAACATTACTCACAATAAAGACATCTAACAGAGATGGTGCACAGTTTGGTTTATAGTGCGTAGGTTCAATGTTGTTAACAAATGAAAGACCAAGACTGTTCATAGAGATTTTAAAGGAATTAGAGGAAGAGTGGAGAAGATTAACGTTTAAATCACCGCATAAAATTATTTTAGGTGCAAGATTCGATACATCTTCTACAATTGGAGTTATAACACGAGAGCTTGCTATATGTGGTGGAATATAAAGTGTTCCAAGTATACATTTGCTTTCTCCATTAAGGATATCGATGAAAAAATAGTCGCAGGACTGATTTCCATCTGAGTATTTGACTACGCTAGATCTAATGTAATTTTTAACATAGATAGCAACCCCTCCACCTATTGAATGAGTTCGATCGGCTCTGTAAGGCTTTTTAAAACCACTTAGAGAGAAAAGACTACTTTGTAAGCTAGGATGAAACCAAGTTTCAGATATGCAAACAATATCGATTAAACTATCCTCAAAAAGCATCCTGAACTCATCAAACTTATTCACAAGACTTTGAGCATTAATGTGGCAAATGCGCAATCCATTATGGCTCCTACCAATCGTATTAAGTAAAAATTTGTTTTTATCATTCACACTACCAAGCCAACCATTATGATTGCTGCCCATTGTGACGATGAAAGCAACAGCCCACAGTGAAAAGAGAGTCGAGCACAGATAAATTTGCCAAAACATAGGCTAGATAAGTAAAACACACAAAAATAAAGAAAACAATCTGAATATAGATAACTTTAACATAATAAAGTATATAAAAAAATGAGAAAGAAAAGGTTTTGGTGCGATATGCAAAGAAATTGAAACAAAGATTTAAATTTAAATTAAAGTAAGCAATAATTATAAATAAAGCAGAGAACATCAAAGTTGAATGTTGACATCGGGTCCGATGACATTTCTTAGATCTCCAATGTTGTGTATTATGGTAGAATTTTGACTGTTGGTGGGACAGACGTAAACTTGTCCATTGAATATGTGTACAGAGGAAAGAAGAGATTTTCGTTTCAGCCTTAGTGCATGTCGCTGTAGTTGATAATTGTTTTTTGTTAGACTATCGTTGATGTAGAAATAATTTGACGAGTCAAAGCCAATATCAGAAAGTAGTAGTGGGGATTTTTTTGTTTTGCAGAAGCTTGCAGTCGCTCGCAAGAGGTTTATTTTTTCTTGCTTGTCGGCAAATTTAAGAATGATACAGGCATCAGTAGGAGAGTGGCCGTTGCGAGAGCTCGTTTTGGCACGGAAGATGTTACTCAGACGAGGAGGGGGGATATCAACTGTAGCACATACCTTACTGTAGAAAGTCTCCAATTTTTCCCCAGGAGACTCTGGCACACCAAAGACTACAGCATCACAGCTAATTTTCTCTCGTTCGAATTTATCAAGCACGAGCTCCAATCGTTGGATATTGTGAGATGCTGTTTGTAGTTGTTCTTTAAGAATGGAATTGTTATTTTCTCTAACCTGCATGCTGAGAGAATTCTCAATAGCTGTAATTTTATCATCCTGTGCATTGAGACGATTCTCTAAAGTAGATAATTTAGCATTCAGCGATTGCGAGAAGGTCTCCATCCATTTTTCAAGTTTCACTTCAATGCGGCTCCACAGTTTATCAGCTAACGTAGCTGAATTGCTCCCAACAGAAACACTCGGAGAGCTTATACCTTCTTGGTGTTGTGCGCGATTTCGGGCTTTAGCACTAGCAGCCATTGTATTTTGTATATGTAGGTATAAAAAATTATTATTGCAACAGAAAAAAAAAACAATATTATACCGAGAAAAAGCAAATATAAATGCGAGAATAATGACTAAGGAAGATGGTCAAGGCAAAATCCGATAAGTTTATATTTTATAAGCCGCTAAACTGCGGTAAAATTTCGAAAAAAATTGGAATTAATCGGACGACGAAATTCACACGTCTAGTTACTTTGCACGCTCAGTATTGTTCCAAGTTAGGTACTCGTACCTGCATATTATTACCTATTGAGTGTAAGTTCTTACAGTTTTTTTAAATTTTAGGTTTGAATATAATTAGATATGAGAATGTAGAATGTAAGATGAAATTTTTTGAAATTCAAAATAGGTAGCTAAAGTAATGTAAGAAACTAAACAGGAAGGGCCGTTTTTTGAATTCAAAAACTGTAAAGGAAAAAATATAGGTAGGTACCTACGTAGTTGAAAAATCTATAACTTTTATTCTAAACGCTTTGTTAGGTACATAGAGGTAACTATGTGACACAAGAAATTTATGGCGAACACAAAAAAATTACTCATATCATCTAGGTATCTACACTAGACAAAAAAATGAAGAGAATGATTTTTTTTGCTGTATCTTTGCAAAAAAAAAATGGCAGTATTAAGATGAAACAAAAAGAAAATCAAGATTTATGCCTACATATTTCTAATTTTCAATTATTTTAGTTATTTTTTAAAGATAGGTACCTACCATTACTGCGCAATGACCAAAAATAGCACAAGCCAAACATTTTCCAAATAATGGCATTTTTATAATTTTTTTTGTAAGTTAATCAATAGTAGGTAGGTATATGTCAGATAAGATGTTTATTGAGCTTTTTTAATAATTTTTTGGTATCCTTTATTTTTTTTTAATAGAAATTTTCGATGTTGAATCGAAAAGCTGACTTTTGTCTTTGATGGCCAATACATGGACAAATAGTAAAGACACATAAAATGTGGGTCCACAATTCGTAAAAGATTCCTTTGAATATAATGAAGAAAATATAAAAAACTTTTACGTTTCCCGTGAATGATATGAAAAAAGTACCTACAAAAAACCTCAAAATTAAAAAAAAAAATTAAAGTCAAATACTAGAAACTGGACGCTTACTACCTACATATATCATGAAATAGGTATCTATCTTAACACAAGGCCGTATTCAGGGGGGGGGGGTTCACAGGGGTTTGAACCCCCCGCCCCCCCCCCCCCCCCCCCGAAATCCTTTATCAATTTTGTTTTTCAAATATCGAAAAATATTAAATTATTCACTATCCACACCATAATTGAATTTGAATTTTTCAACACTTTAATCTAGGTGAAATATGAAATATCTAGGAATTCATGTTGAATTTTCTGACACCTCGACCCTTCAAATAAAGTACCTATTATTTGTTGAACACTGACTTGTGTATAATTATAATAGTGATTGTTTTTATCAAAAGACAATAACTATAATGTTCACATCAAAAGACAACCAAATACATATTTTTTTAAATTGAAAAGAATAAAAAGCAAACTCTAGATTCTGCTCTAATTACAAAACGCAAGGCCTTCTAAATATTGTGGATGAAAATGAAACTTTAAAAACTCCACCAACAGCATTGAGGCAGCAACACCGAGCCAATGTAAACACCTCAGATCCTGAAAATTATTTTAGGATAGTTGCTGCTAGATGATTTCAAAACTCAGCTTAAAATGCGGTCTGTCCTATCATCACTGTATATTTTGATGCCTTCAGTACTTGGGAAAAGTGAAGAAAAATTTAACGCAGAAAACTTCCAATTTTATAAAACATTTTTGGATTGGGACACGTTTAAGGCTGAGTTTATGGTGTGGAAGATAAAATGTCATGAACAGGAAGAAAGCCAACGTTCAAAGACAGCTATAACAGCTCTTGGAGACTGCAGTAAGGATATTTTCCCCAATATACATAAACTTTTAAAAATTTTGGCAACTTTACCAGTATGAACATGCTCTCCTCAAAAAACGTTTTCGACGCTGAAACATCTGAAAACATATTTAAGAAATTCCACGGGTGAAGAACGGTGGACATATAGAAATCAATACCGACGAAGTGATTGATGTTGTTGGAGTAAAAAAGGCCAGGCGATTAGATACATATATGTACTTATGTAAAATAATGTTAATTTTTGCTTACTCTTTGTTGTTCCTTCTTTAACCTACATATTTTACCTTTTTCCGTTGTATGTACAATGTACATACATACTACTCATTAAATATAACTGAAATTTAAGATTTTTTATTACCCTCAATATTTTACAACATAAATGGTGAAAAGATATTTTTCAGAAAACATAACCCCCCCGAAATATTTGTCTGGCTACGGCCTTGTCTTAACACGTTCTACTCACTTACTCTTCTCTGACCAGAGAGCTTTAAAATTAGTTGTTCTACCACCCTATCCTTTGCAATGTTTCTAATCATCAACCAAACCTGCTGAAACTGCCCTGCCCAGTGCTAAAAAAAACATCATTCCAGCTCCCTCTCAAAATTTTCTTACACATTTACATTTCCTAATACGGTTGTGTCACTCAAATCATGATTCATGACCCTGCACCAAATAGAAAAAATCTAACATTTGGCAATAAAAACATGATTGGATATTATTGAAGAACAGGTTTTTTTATACATTACTTAATTTACTGTGAGTTGAGAAAAGAAAGAACACAAAAAATGTATGCGAGTGAAAGTGCCATATACTTTTTTCACTTGTGCCTGTATCCCTCTCTCCATCCTAAATATTGTTGACCAACCACCGAAAAGACCTGTCAGCTAAATAAAAACTATCAATGAGTATTCAACAAACCGGGTTCTTATGTGACAATAGAAATAGAAAAAAAAATAAATACGAGTACCTAATTGGAAATTAACAAGAACAAAAATATATGAGAGCCCATGAGCCATATGTTAAAAAACGCAAAATAGACCCCTTTTCTAAAATTTAAATTATAAAACCTATGATTACAATTTCGTTTTTGTAAATTGGATTTGATTTGAAAAACAACAAAAAATATTAAAATATAAAATAATATAATAAAGTGTTAAATTGGCTTTTCCGTTTTCAAAAAAAAAATAAAAAAATTAAAATAAGATAATAGCTCCCAAGGGAATGAAGTAAACTAATGAATTAAAAAAAAATCAGAGAATAAAAACTGGTAGTCATGGTTTTATAAAACACTGAAATGTGCGACATTTTACACATTTTTCCCTTTACAAAGCTTTCAATTAAAAAAAAAAAAAACGTTGATTTTTCTTTTCGAACTTGAAAACCCTTAGTTTCAGTTTTATAAATATTTTTGAATTGCTAAATTATGATGAAAATTGAAGGAGTTACGCTTGTTTTCAAACGCCCAAAAAGTAAAAACTACGTCAGAATTAATTATATTTTTTTGAATGAATAAAAATTTTAAAAAAAATTTTGAGATAATAGCTCCCTTTATTTATTCACACTTCTTTAGAAATAAAAATTTAAAAAATTAAAAGTTGTGTGGTTTAATAATATCACTCTTCCATAAAAGTCAGCTTACGTTTACGAAAAAAAGGATTTTTGTATGGTTTGTAGGTAGATTTCCATGGAGTATGGGTATATGAGTTTTGTATGATAATGAGATCATATCACAGAGGCAGTTCATTGACTTTGAGATGCATTGTGTGTTTGAAGGTTGATATAGTAATTTAAGTAAAACAAATTAAGAAATAATAAGAAGGAAACAAATAATTTATGTTTTTTATAATACTTAAGGGTAAGTTTCCTTTGCATTTTGATGGTAGAGCGCTAACTAATTGTTACATAATTCTGTTATTCGTGAAGTAAATTTCTTGAAATTTGGTTTTTATGTAGGTAATAGATATACTCACTTACAAGTATCATTATAATTGTATAAATAACAAATTCAATACTATTACGAGAATAAGGAGTGATTTATTTTCGTGAAAATTCGAACTCAATTTTCAAAAATGCGGGGCAGCTAAAGTAATTAACTTTTTATTTATTTGATTTGGTTTTATGAGAACACATAATATTTTATAATATATAGGCTAAACAAAAAAAAAAAAAAAAAAAAATGGTTGAATTTATATCACTTTGAACGAACGTTTTTAACTATAACTTTTCCATTTTTTACTTTTTTTCAATGAAATAAAAGTAAGATAGTAGAATATGACTCCATGCATTCAGATACTGTTTGAACTAATTTAAAGTTTGTTTAAAGGTGTGTTTTAATAGAAAAATATCAATATTACCATTTTGTAACTTCAAAATCGTGGGGCTTTTCAGTTTTAACTTTGATATTTCTGATGTTCATTCTTATAATTAGTCTATAGAATTATACACCATATAGGCTTTACAAAAAAAAAATAGTTAAACATCAGAAGTAGTAAAATATTATTTCCAGATGTGCAATGTCATTGTGAAGAAAGCAGAACCTTCACAAGTTTAAATTATTTTTATTATTTTTTTCTGATATATTTTCTACTAGATTCAATTTAAAAAAAAGTCATTACATTCATTAATTTTTTTTATATAAATTTTCGAAAAAAGGTCTTTTTTGCGTTTTTATACCAAAAAATTATTTCCACACGCACACAAAGAAGTTTGCAGTTCAGAAAAAATCCACTGCGGTATCAGCGCCAACTCATTTTGTTCTCTCTCCAAAATAAATATCGCACATGCGCTCTCATATGTACAATGTACAAATATTTTGTTCTTGTTTTTTTCTCATATACGAGTATCTATATTATATATTTTTTTCTCACAGCGTCACAGCTGAAAGTGAATAATAAAAAAAAAACCTGTTGTTTTACTTCAACTGAAGCAGAGCGGTGGTTGGAAAAATTTTATGATGGATCGATGGATGGTGTGAGGTTGGTCCAAGTGTATGCGCTTTAATTTGTTTGTGTGTTGATGTTTTTAGTTTATAAATTGTTTTTCTTCGTCATTTACATTCTCTCACCTCATCACTCATCAGTTCGGTGTATTGATACATATTTATGTATCTTGTTAGATAGTGGATGGGAGGTGGAGGATAGTCCAAGTGGAAAAAGAGTATATGGCATGCGCTGGCATATAATTTGGTCTGTTATGTTTTTTTGGCTGATATTGTTTTTTCTCCTTTGTTTTTTTTTTCATTGTTGTTTTTTTTGGTAGGTTTGTGAGTCAAGGTTGCTCAGAAAAATTTTAAAGGGAGGGTGGGAGGTCATTTATCATGGTCAAGTATATAGCATATGCGCTCTCACATTTCTTTGCTGTCAGTTGCATATTTTTATATTTTTGTGATCTCAGAGAGAAATATAAAAAGCGTGGAACAAACGATTTTTTTCCGCTGGGTAGACATGATTTGAATGTGTTGTTGGAGAAGTTGTGTCTTGTTCTAATATCTAATTTCATTCTTCTACTAATACATTCAAATGTATTTACATGAGTTCTGAGTTTGCTTCTGAGGTACACCCACCCTTAATTGTGATTTATTAATCCATGAATTGTTAGCCGATGTGAAGCCGAGCCATTTAGCACATTCATTTACTCCATTACTTTTAAATACTTTTTCCACGAGATAAATATTAGGGTATTTAGTCTTTTGTAATTCTCTTTCGTAAAAACATCAACTGATAAGTTGACCATTAAAATCTTCAAGGAGATATGTTGGTGTGTTGGTAAGGTTTACTTATCTTATCGTAAAAATTGCCGTTGTCCAATTTGGTATGTAGCCTTTCAAAAAAAGTGTTGAAACTTGCTTATTCTAACATTGTCGCCAACTTTATATTTATGTACTCATTTTTGTAATTCTATACATAGAGTGATTGTATTCTTTCAACAAATCATTAATAATGCACGTCCATTTGTAATTACCATTTTTAGTTTTCTTATTGCTTCAATGATAGTACCTATTTAATTTCACTGCACTTAATATTTTCTTGAACATATTCGTTCATGCATAAGTTGCATCGTTATACATATATACAGTTTAATGCAGATATAATTTTCTTTATAATATGCGGATTCAATTTAAGATGTGTCATATATCGTCAACGTTGAATCTCAGAGAAGAACTTTTTAAAGTGGAAGAAGAGGTTTTATTCAATTCTTGTTCTTTTTGAGTTAAATCAAAAAGAAAAATATCCTACTATTGATAAGCTGAGACGATGTGTAACCAAATATGGCGAACAAATTGTTTCTGATTTGGGGGAATTTCGAACAGAGTAAAAATAAAAATAGCCGTTTTTTTTAATTTAAATATGTTTCTTTATTAAGCATCGGATCCCTTACCGTTTGTCGTGGGAAATCTTCGGCTGTACGTGGTTGTCTTAAAACCTTTGTATATGAAAACTATAGTACTCTCATGGTGAAAAACGAACATAACGACATCTATTTATTTTGAATTTAATTTTCTGGTGGAGAGACTCTTTAAGGTTGGAGTCTAAGAAATGGAGACATTTCTTGAGATTGGAGACTAAAAATGGAAGAATTCTTTGTATATGAAAACTATAGTACTATCATGGTGGAAGTCGAATGGGGCGACATCTAAAGTATGCCTGCAACCCTTACTCTTTTTTTTTTGCGGAGAGCTTATGGAGGTTTTAAATGATATTTATTGATATTTTTTGGATACAATAATACAAAAAATAGTCTCCTCTTGCCCCTATCACCAATTTCGAATTCGAATTTTATACCTCAAATTTTGCAGCGCCACCACAAGGGTGGCTAAAGGAATAATTCCTTTAGATTGGTGACTACGAACTGGACTATGAATAAGAACGAGAAAGGGCTATACACAGTATACAGTATTGCCTTTACGCCTTTTTGTGTGCTTTATTACCGTGTGCGAGCAAAAAATATATACATATCTATAATTGAAGGTACATTATGTATATGTTTTTTGTGCTCGCATTGGCTTTGATTTCGTTTTGTATTTTGTGTTTATTTGTTTTGATGTTGAGGATTAATTTTGTTTTGCAAGATTTGATTAATTTGGCGGGGAATTGAAATGCTTCATTTTTTTATTGCGTTGTTTAAGTATTTGTTCGATATTTGAATTTTATTTTTTGAACAACAAAATTATTAACTTCCTACCGAAGTAGATACAATAAAAAAAAAATCCAGCACATAAAATCTTGTAAGAAATTAACTCAAATACCTACGCATGGCATGGCCTTGGCCAGCCTCAAAATCTTGCAAGAATATCTTCAATTAATAAATACATACCTACCTATTTTCACACAATGAAATAGCTTCCTACCCTAGGTTGTAGGTACGTATATAATTGCTTTTTTTGTAGTTAAAATTCAAAATTAAAAAAAATAAAAATTCTACCTGCATAACTTTCTTGAAAGATTTTGAGAGTCGGTATTTATCTTCAATTTTTCTTGTAATAGGTATTTAAACATTGACAAGGAAACTGATATATCCATCCCTCCATTCGTTTTATTATTGTAGGTATAGCTTTATAGGGTTAGGATAAAATTATATTTATCTAACTATGTCTGTGAATCGTATTATTATTATAAAAAAAAATAGAATTTTAAGTTTCGAACAACAAACAATAAAGTGTGACTCGATTTCAAATAGGTATTCAATCTAAAATCCGGCAAAAAATAATTAACATATACATAGGTACTCATACCTACACTTATGTATGTAGGTACTCCAATGCATTTAGAAATATCCGACCCAAGATCTTGTAACAAAAATGTGAACAGAAACATGAAAATGATATATAGTCAGGGCCGGTCCAGCCCAAACGAGCGCCCTGTGCAAACTTTAGCTTTTGCGCCCCTTATTTTCATTACCTACTTCGTTTCTTAAGCCATTCCCATATTACCATGAGGTAGGGTTTTGAATGCGTTTTTTTTTAATGAGGTACACCCTGTATGCCTAGTTCTCAATAACAAAAATAATAAAGAACTTAAACAAAAATAAAAAATGTAAACAAAAAGAAAAATTGATTCTAAAAAAAAATATAATACATATTTACAAAAATAAAAACAAAATAAATACTTTATAGGAACTCAAAGTAATTTTTTCGTATGTGAAAAAAAGGAAAAGCCGATGTTAAAAATATATAAGTGTAGTAAGATCTTGAGATCTTGTTAATTTGACAATTCGCTAATTAGGACGCCTTACCTCTGGTGGGGGAAGTCACAAAAAGAACGAATTGGTAGGTTGCCGTATTAACAGCAAGTGAGTTTTATTGTTCTAAATATCCTACTTTTATACAAAATAAATGCTTATGTTACAAAAATTAATTCTAAATAAACTGTACAAGTATACAAAAATGTAATGTAAGTAAATATGATTAATTTGCCACAGGTTGATTCGTGTACATATATCTGCTGCAGGTGTTGCTGCTGGGTGTTGGTCGTGCTGTTTTGTAAAATATGGTGTCTGTACGAAACACTTCTCTTAGGTTTCAGAAAAGTATCTGATCTTATTTTATTTTTTCATTCCTTTTTATACAAAAATATTTACATGTGTTTTACAAAACTATTATCTTAAATCTATAGGACAACATTACTGCTTTGTCCTTATTACGGTCGGTGGTGGGTCATTAAAATTTATGACCGTCTATTTTATTATCTATTTTGGTACTTGTAGATATGCGCTGTCCTAAGACAGATTGTTTCCCGATGTGTTTGAGTGGACTGTATTTATTTTATTGTCTTGAGATAACACGCATCTGCGCACCATCTGTTTAATCCCTGTTCATTTATGAACATCCTGCGGGCGGCCGGAAAGGTTTAGGACTACGAGTTCTCTTGGTGGGCATGTTTCTGGAATGTTCTTCTTCTGTTGAAATTTGTAATTTCTTGCAGTGTAGTTTAACGAAACTTATTTTTATACCTCTCTTTCTAAATTCATTCTTGTTTTCTCTTGCTAAAATACCTATTGTCAAAGCATTATTGCTTTGTAATTAAATTCTTTCACTTCACTTGTGATTTGACCGCCATTTGAGTAAGTTAACTAATCCATCCTTCTCATCCTTCTAATTAATTAAACCTTTCATAATAAACTTGAATTTAAATTGAACGACTGGGTTTTATTTCGATCGGAAATATTTCATGGTGCCGAAACCCGGGACTCAAGATTTAAATAACGATAAGGGTCTAATTTAATCTGAAAAAAACGTAGAAATGGAAAACGCAAGTCGCGCGGCATATAGAGGACAAGTAACTCGCATCGTGAATAGTGCAAACGAGTACTTGCAGAATATTGACTCTAATCCCACCTCCACGAACGAGGAACATTGGGACAAAATTGAAGAAGAACTTTTAGTGTTTCTTAATCGCTTGCAAGTAGCTCATGACGGTCTTATGAAAGCTAATGACGAGTTTGTTGCTAGTAGTAATCCCGAAACTGCGTTGAAAGACATGGAATTAACCATTGAATATGACGACAAAGCCACGTCCATAATAACGCGGTTAAATCAACGACTCCAACGGTTAAATCGTTTAAGAAATCCTAACGGTTCGACATCACATAACGCTACTACCGCTACTAACGTTTCATTGTTACGTGAACGTAATAACGGGGTTCGGTTGCCCAAACTGCCTCTCAAATCATTTTCGGGCGATTTTAAGGAATGGCTTCCTTTTTGGGAACAGTTTAAAACTGCGGTACACGATAATGAATCCTTATCTGGGGCTGATAAATTTAATTATCTTCAGTCAACCTTAAAAGGAAAAGCCGCTGACGTAATTGCTGGATTCACCAAGTGGTAATTGCTATGATGGTGCTTTAGCATTACTTCAAGATGAATTCGGGAACGCGGACAAACTGATCGATAAAAATATGAACGAACTCATGTGCATTTCAATGTTTAACTCTAAAGACGATATTCGTGGCCTAAGAAGTATTTATAATACCGTAACATCTTCCATACGATCATTAATCGCGCTCAATATACCTCCGAGCAATTACGCAATTATGCTTAAATCAAAGTTATTGAACAGCCTACCAAAAGAGCTTCGTGCTAATTACTTTCGGTTTCAAGACCAGGTTTCTCATGAAGAACCACGTGATCCCCCTGCAGAAATTGGTAATGATGTTCCTTCAGGAAGCGAATCATCATTTAATGTCGGTGGTGATAAACAGCTAACGTGTCTCCTTAAATTTATCAAGAGAGAAATCGTCGCTCTTGAAAACTCGGTAGACGAAAAGGGGGTAAATAATCAAAAGAGGCAAACGAAACAAATTTCTACAGCAGCTGGACTGCTTACAGCTTCCAACTTACAAACGGCATGTTTTTTTTGTAAGTCGGTTTCGCATGACACAAAAGAATGTGATAACCACCTAACTGTCACACAAAGAAAAAACCTACTCAAACAAGATAATCGTTGCTTTCGATGCACTTCTAAAGGGCATTCTTCAAAACGGTGTTATGTGAGAAACCTCAAGTGCAGTGCTTGCGGTAGAAGGCATGCAAAGTCGATGTGCGATCCAGAGTATCGACAAAAACAAATATCAAAAGAGAACGATAGTGCAAGTGGTACCAAAGCTGTTAACTTATACGCTGCTATGAAAAAAGAAAATACAACAAATGTTTTTTTGCAAACGGCAGCGGTATTCGCTTTAAATATGACGAGAGAGTTCAGTGTTTACATAAGGTTAATCATAGACGGCGGTAGTCAGATGACGTTTATTAAAGAATCTCTTGCGGAAAGACTTTGTTTACCGTTCGTCGGTTCGCGAAACGTCTGTGTTATTCCTTTTGGAAGTGATAAAAAACAATCAACGCCGGAGAAAAATTATAAAATCGTCGAATTATATTTAAAGAGTCAATACAGTGAAAAAGTTATAAAATTTAATGCCATCGTTGTGCCTACAATTTGTTTGGATGTATTAAACGCTCCACCAAAGAACTGCGTAGAAAACTTTAATCTCGTTTTAGCTGATGGTCGTCCGTTTGATTGTCAGCCAGAAGAAGGCATTTCAGTTTTAATCGGCGCAGACAATTATTGGCGTGTCGTGTCTGAAAATACTATTCGCGTTAACGAAAGTCTAATGGCTATTGACACATTGTTCGGGTGGACTTTGCAAGGTCCCGCAAATAATAATAGTCTTGCTAGTTTTCAATCAGCGTATGCGATGATTGTCAGTGCCTTCGAAGAGAAAAAATTTTGGGACCTTGAATCAATCGGTATAAAACCAATCCAAAATGAACGCGATTCTTTTACTGAAGATTACATCAACAAATGTATCGTCAATGTTGCCACTCGGGACGAGGCTAGTCTGCCTTGGAAGGACGAGTGCAGGATTTTGGATTCCAACCGAGCGGGTGCATTTTCACGCTTCCAATCTTTAGTAAGACGACTTTCTAGAACACCTACCGATCTTTTGAGGTACGACAAGGCAATGAGAGAGCTCATTCTGAGTGGAGTAGCTGAGATGGTGGATAACGAAGATGACGTGAATCTTCGCACTTATTATATGCCTCATCGAGGTGTATATAGAGAAGACAAAGAGACTTCGAAGCTTCGCGTCGTTTTTGATGCCTCGGCACATGCAGAAGATTCTGTATCGCTCAATGATTGTTTGAAATCTGGTGCGAATTTACTGCCTGATTTATTAATGATCCTTCTTAATTTCAGAACGGGATTGATTGCTTTGGTTGCAGACATCCATTTATACTGGCAGCTACAATAAAAAAACATTTGCAGTCTGAATATTTGAAGTTTCCTGAGGTGTGCCAAGTTTTGGAAGAAAGCTATTACGTTGACTTTGTGATGAGTGTAGACGATGAAAATTTCGCAAATAAGGTTCACCATCAGTCAAAGAGCATTTTTGATGGAGCTTCGATGAAGTTGCGGAAGTGGAATAGTAGTCATCGGACTCTAAGGGAGTCATTCAGCGAGGTACCACCTGATCGTCAGAAGGTATTGGGTGTCTATTGGTACGTTCTCACAGATGAACTCGGTGTGGACATAGAGCCTGTCTTAAATGCAGCCGAATTTTTGAAAGCTAAACCAACAAAACGGAGCATATTACAGGTAATATCTCGCTTTTATGATCCTTTAGGGCTTTTAAGCCCTTTTATCATTAATTTTAAAATACTATTCCAAACGATCTGGAGACGAAATATTGCTTGGGATGAGGAGCTGCCTCCTGATATCTTAAAAACGTTTTTTTCCTTTTATGACGGTGTTGTGATTCTGAAGGAAGTTTCCATACCAAGGTGCGTTTTCAAGGGAGGAGATGCCGAATACAGAGAACTTCATCTGTTTGCAGACGCAAGCAAAAGTGGTTATGGAGTGGTGGCATACGTGAGAGCCACAAACGGTAAGAACGAAACTTCTGCAAGATTTCTCTGCGCAAAAAATAGAGTTTCGCCTTTAAAAGAAATAGACAAATCTTCGGAATTGACTCTGCCAAAGCTGGAACTTACAGCAGCTCTTATTGCAGCAAGGCTTTGTTCATACGTTTTAAAGAATGTAAAGGTTTCCTTCAATCGTATATGTCTTTGGACGGATTCAACGATCACTCTTTGTTGGATCTCAAACTCGAACCCAAAGAAGTGGAAGCCCTACGTGGAAAATAGAGTGGATGAAATTCGAAGGTTGACGACTGGTTTTGATTGGTACCACTGTCCTGGCAAGGACAATCCTGCTGATCTGCTGACTCGTGGTGTGACGTCATCAGTTTTAGCGAATTCTGAGCTATGGCTACATGGACCACTGTGGTTAAGCAGTGATTCTAAAACTTGGCCCATTGAACACGTTCACAACGATATTCCTAACACTTTGCTTTCTTTACATGTAACCACTGATGATTTGGACCAAAACGATGCATTACCTGTTGAACCTGTGGAGCCTCTTCTATCAACTGAGGACTACAGTACTTGGAATAGACTTCTGAGAGTGACTTCATTAGTAATTCGTGCCGTGTCCATCTTGAGATTGAGATTTTTCGGAGTGAAATGTCAAGGTACAAACGCAGAGGTGGTGCAAGTTGCTGACGATGAACCTAGGAAACGAGTTACAACAGCAGATGAACTGAAAGCTGCTGAAGCTTATTGGATAGCTTTCGTCCAACGAAACGAATTTCAAGAAGAAATTGAGGCGATTAAGAAAGGTAACAAAGTTAATAACAATTCTGATTTGTTTACTCTTAGTCCAATTATCGAATATGGTATATTACGAGTACATAGTCGACTTGGGAACTATAACGAAGAAGGTATAACAGCCTTTCCCATAATCTTACCCAAAGGGTCTTTTGTGACTAGGCTCATAGTATTACATGCTCATACTCAAATGTTACATAGTGGAACAGGTACTACTCTTGCCGAATTAAGGAAGCGATTCTGGATTATCAGAGGCAGACAACTGGTTAAATCAGTAATTTCTAAATGCGAGGTCTGCATTAAACTTCTGGCTTCACCTGGGTCAGAGCCAATCGCTCCTCTTCCAAGAGAGAGAATGCTAACTTCAAGGCCCTTTGAGATGACAGGTATAGATTACGCTGGACCTTTGTACATAAAAGATGCTGCTGCCATTGGATCGTCGCTGAAGGTGTACATACTACTGCTTACGTGTGGTGCTATCCGAGCTGTACATTTGGAATTGGTGACAGACCTAACGACCGAATGCTGTCTGCTTGCGTTAAGAAGATTTTTCGCAAGGAGGGGTAAGCCCAGAATAATTTATTCTGATAGCGCCAAGACCTTCAAATGTGCCTCAAAGGAGTTAAAAGTCTTGAACAATATAGTGGGTTCAGAGTTGGTACAAGGTTTTGTGAATAGTGAGGGCATACGATGGAAGTTCATCGCCGAAAGAGCAGCCTGGTGGGGCGGGTTTTGGGAGCGTCTAGTCCGTAGCGTGAAGATTGTGCTCAAGCTGACAATCGGACGAGCAGTACTGAACTTTGAAGAGCTTCGAACATTGCTCATTGAAGTTGAAAGCGTTATTAATGCTAGACCTTTAACATATATTTCAGATGATCCTAAGGACATTAGTCCTATAACTCCTTTACATTTTTTAACTGGTTTTCATTTGTCTTTAGATTTGCCAAATGTCAATGAACGGGATACCAGTCAAAGTCTTCATGTCAAATGGAATTCAAGGTTGAAGACCTTAAAGTATTTTTGGAAACGCTGGAGACTGGAGTATCTTCAACAACTTCGTTCTCTTCACCAATACAAAACTGGAGGTTCTGCAAGTATTAAAACTAACGATGTCGTCATTGTACATGATCCATCCGTGTCAAGGATGTTCTGGAAGCTAGCAGTAGTGGAAGAGGTATTTCCTGGACGTGATGGAAAAGTTCGAGCTTGCCAAATCCGTTTAGCCAATGGAACAAGGCTAAGACGTCCAGTGCAGTAACTATATTCACTTGAAATTGTATAACTAATCTTTTGTGGTGCGGAGGATGTTGAAATTTGTAATTTCTTGCAGTGTAGTTTAACGAAACTTATTTTTATACCTCTCTTTCTAAATTCATTCTTGTTTTCTCTTGCTAAAATACCTATTGTCAAAGCATTACTGCTTTGTAATTAAATTCTTTCACTTCACTTGTGATTTGACCGCCATTTGAGTAAGTTAACTAATCCATCCTTCTCATCCTTCTAATTAATTAAACCTTTCATAATAAACTTGAATTTAAATTGAACGATTGGGTTTTATTTCGATCGGAAATATTTCATCTTCTTCTCCCCTATCATCATCTTTTGCTTTGGCCAACGGGCATATTTTGTTGATTGGCCGTTTTAATGTCGTGTTTTGAAGTTGTAACGATACCACACGTACGTGACCATCTTTAACTGGATACGTTTGTATTATTCTTGCTAGAGGACATCTTGCTGGATGTGTATTTTCGGTCTTGAGGTCTTTTTGTCTTGAGTTTAAAACTGTTTCTATCTGGGCCAAGGTAGTTGATATTTCTTCAAAAGTTAGTTTCACTTCTCCAATGGCTCTTTTTAAGTGACATTCCATCGATTTTTCTCCAGCTTCCCAAATTCCTACAAAATGTGGTCCTACGAAATTAGTGCCATTATCAGAGTAGATATGAAAGCTTTTTCCTCTTTCAATTATTCTAAGGATGAATGCCATAGCTCTCTCACGCTCGATGGCTTCCTCAATGTTCGATTCAAGTTGATTGATCTTTTGCTGAGCCTGAAATTCAACTAAGTAAGCCTTCTGCTCGGCTTGCTCTAGAATCTTATCAAAATGGCTGAATTTCTGCTTTGCATTTTCTAGTGAACGAATCGTATCACGCTGGGCGTCGATTTCACAATTTTTATCCAGAACCTCATCTTGAAGATTTTGAATGAGTTCGGATTTTGTGACTAGATCATTTCTCAAAGAGTTCTTTTCATTTCAAAGGCTTTCAAGTTCGACAAACGTGTTTTTAGTCTCTGCCGCATAAGCCAATGCATTATTTTTGATTTGTTCTTTAAGCCTATTAACTTCAGCCATAAGTTCAGCATTTCTTGATTTGATACTTTCAAGATTTTCCAACTCAGTTGAGTGTGATTCGGTTAGGTGTTTCAATTCAGTTTTGAATTCATTAAATTGCTACAATATTTTAGCATTTTCCAAACCCAAACATTCAATGGTATTTTTGTGATTGCGATTTTCTTCAAACAACTCACAAGTTAAAATTTCATTTTTTTCGCACAATTTCTGTATTCTCTTCTTTAAGGCGTGATACAGGTTCTTTTAGCTGTTCAACATGACGTTTAAGGGCAGGAATCCAGCAATAGTTGTTCTCCAAAAGTTCATCTTTGGATCTAATTTCAATTGTAACGTTTCTTTGCCTTTCAAATACAAATAAAGACTTTGTTTGTTCTTTAATAGGAGTCGAACTGGTCGATGAACGAAGGTTTGTTGAGGCAGCGGCAGCGGCAACTGCCGAAGTAACTTTTAACGCTGTCGATTCTTTAGAAACACGCATGTTTTTTTTGATTTCTTTTTCTTCGAAGGGATTAATGAATTTTAATTTCAGAAATTCCTTTGTTTTCCAAAACGTTGTTTAGCCACGTTTTACGCTTGTCAGTATTATAGCTCTGACTACGCTTTTTAAAGAAGGTTCTTTTCCTTCTAAGTCTCTTACCTCTGGTAGGGGAAAACTTTAAAAATGAATTTTGTAGAAGCAAATTAATTTTTATTTTTGCTAAAAATATTTTTTAAGTCTTTTATTTATTGGCTGAGCTCAATTTTTGTGGCTCGATGGACCAAATGTACGAAACACTTCTCTTCGGTTTCAGAAAAGTATCTGATCTTATTTTATTTTTTCATTCCTATTTATACAAAAATATTTACATGTGTTTTACAAAACTATTATCTTAAATCTATAGGACAACATTACTGCTTTGTCCTTATTACGGTCGGTGGTGGGTCATTAAAATTTATGACCGTCTATTTTATTATCTATTTTGGTACTTGTAGATATGCGCTATCCTAAGACAGATTGTTTCCCGATGTGTTTGAGTGGACTGTATTTATTTTATTGTCTTGAGATAACACGCATCTGCGCACCATCTGTTTAATCCCTGTTCATTTATGAACATCCTGCGGGCGGCCGGAAAGGTTTAGGACTACGAGTTCTCTTGGTGGGCATGTTTCTGGAATGTTCTTCTTCTGTTGAAATTTGTAATTTCTTGCAGTGTAGTTTAACGAAACTTATTTTTATACCTCTCTTTCTAAATTTATTCTTGTTTTCTCTTGCTAAAATACCTATTGTCAAAGCATTATTGCTTTGTAATTAAATTCTTTCACTTCACTTGTGATTTGACCGCCATTTGAGTAAGTTAACTAATCCATCCTTCTCATCCTTCTAATTAATTAAACCTTTCATAATAAACTTGAATTTAAATTGAACGATTGGGTTTTATTTCGATCGGAAATATTTCATGGTGCCGAAACCCGGGACTCAAGATTTAAATAACGATAAGGGTCTAATTTAATCTGAAAAAAAACGTAGAAATGGAAAACGCAAGTCGCGCGGCATATAGAGGACAAGTAACTCGCATCGTGAATAGTGCAAACGAGTACTTGCAGAATATTGACTCTAATCCCACCTCCACGAACGAGGAACATTGGGACAAAATTGAAGAAGAACTTTTAGTGTTTCTTAATCGCTTGCAAGTAGCTCATGACGGTCTTATGAAAGCTAATGACGAGTTTGTTGCTAGTAGTAATCCCGAAACTGCGTTGAAAGACATGGAATTAACCATTGAATATGACGACAAAGCCACGTCCATAATAACGCGGTTAAATCAACGACTCCAACGGTTAAATCGTTTAAGAAATCCTAACGGTTCGACATCACATAACGCTACTACCGCTACTAACGTTTCATTGTTACGTGAACGTAATAACGGGGTTCGGTTGCCCAAACTGCCTCTCAAATCATTTTCGGGCGATTTTAAGGAATGGCTTCTTTTTTGGGAACAGTTTAAAACTGCGGTACACGATAATGAATCCTTATCTGGGGCTGATAAATTTAATTATCTTCAGTCAACCTTAAAAGGAAAAGCCGCTGACGTAATTGCTGGATTCACCAAGTGGTAATTGCTATGATGGTGCTTTAGCATTACTTCAAGATGAATTCGGGAACGCGGACAAACTGATCGATAAAAATATGAACGAACTCATGTCCATTTCAATGTTTAACTCTAAAGACGATATTCGTGGCCTAAGAAGTATTTATAATACCGTAACATCTTCCATACGATCATTAATCGCGCTCAATATACCTCCGAGCAATTACGCAATTATGCTTAAATCAAAGTTATTGAACAGCCTACCAAAAGAGCTTCGTGCTAATTACTTTCGGTTTCAAGACCAGGTTTCTCATGAAGAACCACGTGATCCCCCTGCAGAAATTGGTAATGATGTTCCTTCAGGAAGCGAATCATCATTTAATTTCGGTGGTGATAAACAGCTAACGTGTCTCCTTAAATTTATCAAGAGAGAAATCGTCGCTCTTGAAAACTCGGTAGACGAAAAGGGGGTAAATAATCAAAAGAGGCAAACGAAACAAATTTCTACAGCAGCTGGACTGCTTACAGCTTCCAACTTACAAACGGCATGTTTTTTTTGTAAGTCGGTTTCGCATGACACAAAAGAATGTGATAACCAACTAACTGTCACACAAAGAAAAAACCTACTCAAACAAGATAATCGTTGCTTTCGATGCACTTCTAAAGGGCATTCTTCAAAACGGTGTTATGTGAGAAACCTCAAGTGCAGTGCTTGCGGTAGAAGGCATGCAAAGTCGATGTGCGATCCAGAGTATCGACAAAAACAAATATCAAAAGAGAACGATAGTGCAAGTGGTACCAAAGCTGTTAACTTATACGCTGCTATGAAAAAAGAAAATACAACAAATGTTTTTTTGCAAACGGCAGCGGTATTCGCTTTAAATATGACGAGAGAGTTCAGTGTTTACATAAGGTTAATCATAGACGGCGGTAGTCAGATGACGTTTATTAAAGAATCTCTTGCGGAAAGACTTTGTTTACCGTTCGTCGGTTCGCGAAACGTCTGTGTTATTCCTTTTGGAAGTGATAAAAAACAATCAACGCCGGAGAAAAATTATAAAATCGTCGAATTATATTTAAAGAGTCAATACAGTGAAAAAGTTATAAAATTTAATGCCATCGTTGTGCCTACAATTTGTTTGGATGTATTAAACGCTCCACCAAAGAACTGCGTAGAAAACTTTAATCTCGTTTTAGCTGATGGTCGTCCGTTTGATTGTCAGCCAGAAGAAGGCATTTCAGTTTTAATCGGCGCAGACAATTATTGGCGTGTCGTGTCTGAAAATACTATTCGCGTTAACGAAAGTCTAATGGCTATTGACACATTGTTCGGGTGGACTTTGCAAGGTCCCGCAAATAATAATAGTCTTGCTAGTTTTCAATCAGCGTATGCGATGATTGTCAGTGCCTTCGAAGAGAAAAAATTTTGGGACCTTGAATCAATCGGTATAAAACCAATCCAAAATGAACGCGATTCTTTTACTGAAGATTACATCAACAAATGTATCGTCAATGTTGCCACTCGGGACGAGGCTAGTCTGCCTTGGAAGGACGAGTGCAGGATTTTGGATTCCAACCGAGCGGGTGCATTTTCACGCTTCCAATCTTTAGTAAGACGACTTTCTGGAACACCTACCGATCTTTTGAGGTACGACAAGGCAATGAGAGAGCTCATTCTGAGTGGAGTAGCTGAGATGGTGGATAACGAAGATGACGTGAATCTTCGCACTTATTATATGCCTCATCGAGGTGTATATAGAGAAGACAAAGAGACTTCGAAGCTTCGCGTCGTTTTTGATGCCTCGGCACATGCAGAAGATTCTGTATCGCTCAATGATTGTTTGAAATCTGGTGCGAATTTACTGCCTGATTTATTAATGATCCTTCTTAATTTCAGATTGGGATTGATTGCTTTGGTTGCAGACATCCATTTATACTGGCAGCTACAATAAAAAAACATTTGCAGTCTGAATATTTGAAGTTTCCTGAGGTGTGCCAAGTTTTGGAAGAAAGCTATTACGTTGACTTTGTGATGAGTGTAGACGATGAAAATTTCGCAAATAAGGTTCACCATCAGTCAAAGAGCATTTTTGATGGAGCTTCGATGAAGTTGCGGAAGTGGAATAGTAGTCATCGGACTCTAAGGGAGTCATTCAGCGAGGTACCACCTGATCGTCAGAAGGTATTGGGTGTCTATTGGTACGTTCTCACAGATGAACTCGGTGTGGACATAGAGCCTGTCTTAAATGCAGCCGAATTTTTGAAAGCTAAACCAACAAAACGGAGCATATTACAGGTAATATCTCGCTTTTATGATCCTTTAGGGCTTTTAAGCCCTTTTATCATTAATTTTAAAATACTATTCCAAACGATCTGGAGACGAAATATTGCTTGGGATGAGGAGCTGCCTCCTGATATCTTAAAAACGTTTTTTTCCTTTTATGACGGTGTTGTGATTCTGAAGGAAGTTTCCATACCAAGGTGCGTTTTCGAGGGAGGAGATGCCGAATACAGAGAACTTCATCTGTTTGCAGACGCAAGCAAAAGTGGTTATGGAGTGGTGGCATACGTGAGAGCCACAAACGGTAAGAACGAAACTTCTGCAAGATTTCTCTGCGCAAAAAATAGAGTTTCGCCTTTAAAAGAAATAGACAAATCTTCGGAATTGACTCTGCCAAAGCTGGAACTTACAGCAGCTCTTATTGCAGCAAGGCTTTGTTCATACGTTTTAAAGAATGTAAAGGTTTCCTTCAATCGTATATGTCTTTGGACGGATTCAACGATCACTCTTTGTTGGATCTCAAACTCGAACCCAAAGAAGTGGAAGCCCTACGTGGAAAATAGAGTGGATGAAATTCGAAGGTTGACGACTGGTTTTGATTGGTACCACTGTCCTGGCAAGGACAATCCTGCTGATCTGCTGACTCGTGGTGTGACGTCATCAGTTTTAGCGAATTCTGAGCTATGGCTACATGGACCACTGTGGTTAAGCAGTGATTCTAAAACTTGGCCCATTGAACACGTTCACAACGATATTCCTAACACTTTGCTTTCTTTACATGTAACCACTGATGATTTGGACCAAAACGATGCATTACCTGTTGAACCTGTGGAGCCTCTTCTATCAACTGAGGACTACAGTACTTGGAATAGACTTCTGAGAGTGACTTCATTAGTAATTCGTGCCGTGTCCATCTTGAGATTGAGATTTTTCGGAGTGAAATGTCAAGGTACAAACGCAGAGGTGGTGCAAGTTGCTGACGATGAACCTAGGAAACGAGTTACAACAGCAGATGAACTGAAAGCTGCTGAAGCTTATTGGATAGCTTTCGTCCAACGAAACGAATTTCAAGAAGAAATTGAGGCGATTAAGAAAGGTAACAAAGTTAATAACAATTCTGATTTGTTTACTCTTAGTCCAATTATCGAATATGGTATATTACGAGTACATAGTCGACTTGGGAACTATAACAAAGAAGGTATAACAGCCTTTCCCATAATCTTACCAAAAGGGTCTTTTGTGACTAGGCTCATAGTATTACATGCTCATACTCAAATGTTACATAGTGGAACAGGTACTACTCTTGCCGAATTAAGGAAGCGATTCTGGATTATCAGAGGCAGACAACTGGTTAAATCAGTAATTTCTAAATGCGAGGTCTGCATTAAACTTCTGGCTTCACCTGGGTCAGAGCCAATCGCTCCTCTTCCAAGAGAGAGAATGCTAACTTCAAGGCCCTTTGAGATGATATTTATAGATTACGCTGGACCTTTGTACATAAAAGATGCTGCTGCCATTGGATCGTCGCTGAAGGTGTACATACTACTGCTTACGTGTGGTGCTATCCGAGCTGTACATTTGGAATTGGTGACAGACCTAACGACCGAATGCTGTCTGCTTGCGTTAAGAAGATTTTTCGCAAGGAGGGGTAAGCCCAGAATAATTTATTCTGATAACGCCAAGACCTTCAAATGTGCCTCAAAGGAGTTAAAAGTCTTGAACAATATAGTGGGTTCAGAGTTGGTACAAGGTTTTGTGAATAGTGAGGGCATACGATGGAAGTTCATCGCCGAAAGAGCAGCCTGGTGGGGCGGGTTTTGGGAGCGTCTAGTCCGTAGCGTGAAGATTGTGCTCAAGCTGACAATCGGACGAGCAGTACTGAACTTTGAAGAGCTTCGAACATTGCTCATTGAAGTTGAAAGCGTTATTAATGCTAGACCTTTAACATATATTTCAGATGATCCTAAGGACATTAGTCCTATAACTCCTTTACATTTTTTAACTGGTTTTCATTTGTCTTTAGATTTGCCAAATGTCAATGAACGGGATACCAGTCAAAGTCTTCATGTCAAATGGAATTCAAGGTTGAAGACCTTAAAGTATTTTTGGAAACGCTGGAGACTGGAGTATCTTCAACAACTTCGTTCTCTTCACCAATACAAAACTGGAGGTTCTGCAAGTATTAAAACTAACGATGTCGTCATTGTACATGATCCATCCGTGTCAAGGATGTTCTGGAAGCTAGCAGTAGTGGAAGAGGTATTTCCTGAACGTGATGGAAAAGTTCGAGCTTGCCAAATCCGTTTAGCCAATGGAACAAGGCTAAGACGTCCAGTGCAGTTACTATATTCACTTGAAATTGTATAACTAATCTTTTGTGGTGCGGAGGATGTTGAAATTTGTAATTTCTTGCAGTGTAGTTTAACGAAACTTATTTTTATACCTCTCTTTCTAAATTCATTCTTGTTTTCTCTTGCTAAAATACCTATTGTCAAAGCATTACTGCTTTGTAATTAAATTCTTTCACTTCACTTGTGATTTGACCGCCATTTGAGTAAGTTAACTAATCCATCCTTCTCATCCTTCTAATTAATTAAACCTTTCATAATAAACTTGAATTTAAATTGAACGATTGGGTTTTATTTCGATCGGAAATATTTCATCTTCTTCTCCCCTATCATCATCTTTTGCTTTGGCCAACGGGCATATTTTGTTGATTGGCCGTTTTAATGTCGTGTTTTGAAGTTGTAACGATACCACACGTACGTGACCATCTTTAACTGGATACGTTTCTATTATTCTTGCTAGAGGCCATCTTGCTGGATGTGTATTTTCGGTCTTGAGGTCTTTTTGTCTTGAGTTTAAAACTGTTTCTATCTGGGCCAAGGTAGTTGATATTTCTTCAAAAGTTAGTTTCACTTCTCCAATGGCTCTTTTTAAGTGACATTCCATCGATTTTTCTCCAGCTTCCCAAATTCCTACAAAATGTGGTCCTACGAAATTAGTGCCATTATCAGAGTAGATATGAAAGCTTTTTCCTCTTTCAATTATTCTAAGGATGAATGCCATAGCTCTCTCACGCTCGATGGCTTCCTCAATGTTCGATTCAAGTTGATTGATCTTTTGCTGAGCCTGAAATTCAACTAAGTAAGCCTTCTGCTCGGCTTGCTCTAGAATCTTATCAAAATGGCTGAATTTCTGCTTTGCATTTTCTAGTGAACGAATCGTATCACGCTGGGCGTCGATTTCACAATTTTTATCCAGAACCTCATCTTGAAGATTTTGAATGAGTTCGGATTTTGTGACTAGATCATTTCTCAAAGAGTTCTTTTCATTTCAAAGGCTTTCAAGTTCGACAAACGTGTTTTTAGTCTCTGCAGCATAAGCCAATGCATTATTTTTGATTTGTTCTTTAAGCCTATTAACTTCAGCCATAAGTTCAGCATTTCTTGATTTGATACTTTCAAGATTTTCCAACTCAGTTGAGTGTGATTCGGTTAGGTGTTTCAATTCAGTTTTGAATTCATTAAATTGCTACAATATTTTAGCATTTTCCAAACCCAAACATTCAATGGTATTTTTGTGATTGCGATTTTCTTCAAACAACTCACAAGTTAAAATTTCATTTTTTTCGCACAATTTCTGTATTCTCTTCTTTAAGGCGTGATACAGGTTCTTTTAGCTGTTCAACATGACGTTTAAGGGCAGGAATCCAGCAATAGTTGTTCTCCAAAAGTTCATCTTTGGATCTAATTTCAATTGTAACGTTTCTTTGCCTTTCAAATACAAATAAAGACTTTGTTTGTTCTTTAATAGGAGTCGAACTGGTCGATGAACGAAGGTTTGTTGAGGCAGCGGCAGCGGCAACTGCCGAAGTAACTTTTAACGCTGTCGATTCTTTAGAAACACGCATGTTTTTTTTTATTTCTTTTTCTTCGAAGGGATTAATGAATTTTAATTTCAGAAATTCCTTTGTTTTCCAAAACGTTGTTTAGCCACGTTTTACGCTTGTCAGTATTATAGCTCTGACTACGCTTTTTAAAGAAGGTTCTTTTCCTTCTAAGTCTCTTACCTCTGGTAGGGGAAAACTTTAAAAATGAATTTTGTAGAAGCAAATTAATTTTTATTTTTGCTAAAAATATTTTTTAAGTCTTTTATTTATTGGCTGAGCTCAATTTTTGTGGCTCGATGGACCAAATGTACGAAACACTTCTCTTCGGTTTCAGAAAAGTATCTGATCTTATTTTATTTTTTCATTCCTATTTATACAAAAATATTTACATGTGTTTTACAAAACTATTATCTTAAATCTATAGGACAACATTACTGCTTTGTCCTTATTACGGTCGGTGGTGGGTCATTAAAATTTATGACCGTCTATTTTATTATCTATTTTGGTACTTGTAGATATGCGCTATCCTAAGACAGATTGTTTCCCGATGTGTTTGAGTGGACTGTATTTATTTTATTGTCTTGAGATAACACGCATCTGCGCACCATCTGTTTAATCCCTGTTCATTTATGAACAGTGTCATATTCTGTATGTTGTTTTGTTTATTTTGTAATTTGAATTATGCTATGTGTGGTGTTATTTTATTGTTGTCGCAACATGCTGGGCCCCTCAGTTTGGAACGACAGAAAAATCGATGTCTTCGAAGGAAGTTTCAGTATTTCGCCGTTCCTTCCTTATAGTTTGCGTTGATCTTTTCATTGGCGTAGGCGGTCGATTTCTTCTTCGAACTATGATAATGACAGCTATGAGGAAGATTACAAGCAGGAACCCAGTCGATCCAAAAAGCGAGTACTGATGAATTCGGTGGGTCCTAATTTCTTTCAAGATATTTTCTTGACTCCTTTGAATTTCTATTGCAGTTTCCAGTTTTGATATTTCGAAAGAAATATTTGACTGATGTAGGATCGGTTGTTGCTCTGTTCTGGAGTTTAACAAGGTAAACTGGTCAGAGATGTTGAATGATGGCAAAAATGAAGATTTAAATCTGCTTGTCATCGTTTGTCTTCCAATAACTGTTATAAACTGGTCATGGATCATGCAGTTTGCTGGCAGCTTCACTATCCTCTGAAGATGGTAGGTACTGAATTAAAATCGCAATTGATGTTGACTGTCGTTGAATTTGGAACACTATAGATCCAAGTATTCTGTTGATGCTTCTCAATCCAGTAGGCCTTTGCTGGGATGTCTTTTATCTGACATCAGTCCATTAGCTGATGGTTGTGTTGAATTATGTTAATTTCAAATGAGCTGACTGAAGCTCCAGCTGTATATAATGGGTGTTGGAGAGTACACCAGTAAGTTTCAAATAGTCTTTCTTTGCAACGTGAAAATTCGTCTTTGTTGATCGGGTAGTAATGGTTTACTTGTAGATTCATCATTAAATACTCTGATGATGGAATGATGCACGTGAATTTTCCATTGTTGGAGGTTGGAACTGGGAGTACCTTATACAGTTTGAATTCTTCGTTGTACAGCAAAGGAAGAGTTATTTCTATTATAATGTTGCTGCCAGTAACTCTTCCCCTCAAACTTAGTGTTTTATACAGTTGAAGTATTGATTCATGATGCCTCTCTCCAGGAATCATCAAAGACCGGGGAAAATTTTCTAGGATTTTCGTAAGTTCGTCTTTAAATTGTTGCACTGTAAGGATGAGTGGATGTATCCTTCCAGTGTGGGTTGAAAGCACCATATCAAGTAGTATGCTCTGAGTCGACTTATAATTTATCATTATAAGGATGGCGTTTAGAGCAGCTGACGAGAACATCTTTATGTTTTCATACTTCCTTGTCTCATTGTTGAGTTTCATAACCATTGTACTCAAAAGCTGAATCTGTTTCTTATTTTCGAACTGTTCTTTTTTAAAGATATTGACAGTAGAATCAACTATGGTCGTCTGATTTTTCATTAGATCTAGTATATGCTTCTCATTTTCGTTAACGTTTTGAATTGTTTCCTCATACTTGACGGCGAATCTTTGATCAAGTATTCCGAATAGTTCCTTGGTTACCGTTCCGATGAAGTCAAAGGGTGATCGTTTTTGTCTTTTCATTGAGTCGTCATTAGCATGAAGCAGAATTTCGTTGTTGAGCTCAATTTGTTGAAGTTGGTGTTGAAATTGCCTCAATGTTTCTTCACACATTGTTGACTTTACTTCTATAAGTTCTGTTGATGAACAAAATTTTTCCATTGCTTGGACTAGTTTTGCATACGTTTCGAATTCATGCCAGTAGTTAGTCATGTTAAAAAACACAATCATCTTCCAGGAACTAGAAATAAGATTTGCTTGTCCTACATCTTCGAAGTATATTCCTGGCTGGCTTTCAAATGGTGTAATTTCGACTTTCTGTTGATAAGGTGTGGGTAAGGAAGTAGTCAAGTTCAGTAGTCCGAATAGTATAAATAGCCAAAAGAACGGTTGTAGTCGGTTTGTTGATACATTTATCTGTCGCACTGGTGTATCTGCTTGTTCATTTTCTATAGGCAATCTACACAATTTTATGATGGGCCGCTTAAAATGTTTATTGTTGCTAAACACTGTAGCAGCTCAGACACTGTTGTCGCTGCCGGGATGTACTTCCGATATTTTTCCCATCATCCAGGTTGTTGGTGGTAGCCGGTCTTCTTTGATGAGCACAATGTCACCAACTTTAATGTTTTCTTCTTTTTGTTTCCATTTGGAAAGTTGTTGGAGTTGCGAAAGATATTCAGATGACCAGATCTTCCAAAAATCTTGAGTAATTTTTTGAATTAACTGCCATCGAGATCGGAATGTTTTTCTTTCTTCAATTATTCGTTCGGGAACTGCATTAAGAGAACTTCCAATCAAGAAATGTCCAGGGGTTAGAATTGTGGTATCATCAACATCGTTTTGGATTGTAGTTAGTGGTCGAGAATTTAAGCAAGCTTCTATTTGTGTCAGTAAGGTTGAGAGTTCCTCGAATGTTAGCATAGTTTCACCAATAACTCGTTTGAGGTGATATTTTGTTGATTTAACACTTGATTCCCATAGTCCACCAAAGTGAGGTGATGCGGGGGTATGATCACTCACAAGTTCAATGTGGATTGCCTTGGTAGCGAAGCATACGAATATGGCGATGTAGCCTTTGGTCGATCGATTTCCTCGCCCTTTGGAGATAAGTATTTGAATTGGTCCAGCATAATCCACACCTGTGTGAGTAAAAGGTCTTGATGGTGTAACTCTAGCTGCTGGAAGTAGTCCCATCTGTTGAGTTCCTGGCTGTGCAGCAGCAATTTCGTGAACCATTCTTCGTGAGGCAGGATGATTGGATGTTTTTCTGGCCAAGAGATCTCGGCATTTTGTAGTCGGCCGCCCACAACAAGGATATTGTCGTCATTCAAAAATGGGTTTAGGGAAAGTACCTTACTTCTTTTGTTGATGTTGTTTCCACTTCGTAAGCATTTTAGTTCTTCAGAATATACTTTTTCTTGAATGTATCGTATTATTCCTTTGCTGGCAACATTCAAGTCTTTTACTGTTAAAATGCCAGTTTCTGTTGGGATGTTCATTCTTTTACTTCTGCAGTTAGCTTTATATCGTCTGCAATAAGCGGCTACTCTTATTAACTTTGAGTAGTTGGAGAATCTCTTGGTAATGTCACTAATTTCTTCTGCTTGAATCGTTAAAACCTTTCTGGTTTCGGGAATATCGATTACTGCATTCGGATGTTGTTTTTGTGAAGGCCAATGATCTGAATCAAATTGCAGCCAATCCGGTCCATTCCACCATAATCGATTGCTCGGCATCTGTTCTGGTAAACAGCCTCTGGAACCATGATCAGCTGGATTGTCAGATGATCGTACATGCCTCCAACATGTTGTGTTTGTAGCCTCTTGTATTTCTGACACTCGGTTTGCAACAAATGTCTTCAAGGTAGAGGGACTTTTCTGGATCTAAGCCAATGTTATGGTTGAATCTGACTTTTGCCACTTTTGTTTTTGCAGCTAAGATTGTTGTAACATAAGAACCACTAGGCAGGTAGTCTTGCATAGACTACTGCTGCATATGCTGCCTCAGAAATATCACAAAACCCGTGAAGCTCAATGTGTTGATATTTTGTGGTCCCTATCCATCTTGGGATTCTGATGTCTTCAACTGCTGCTAGATTCTTCTTCAATGTATTCCATTGTTTCTGAAGTTCGATTGGAAGTGGGTCATCCCACTTGATTTCAGCTTGCCAAATACGCTGCATTAAGATCTTCGCGCTAACAGTCACTGGAGCTAACCATCCAAGAGGATCAAATAGTTTCGCTATTTCAGATAGTGTTTTTCTTTTTGTAAGTATGGTTTCTGTATTGATGTTAGTGTCTAAGTTCACTTTGAATTGAAAAGTGTCACTTAAGGGATTCCAGTGGATTCCCAAAGTTTTGATTGTTTCTTCCTTCATGACTGGATACTTTTGTTGTTCATCTTCAGCTAGTTGTTGCAGAGTTTTAATAGCCAAGTATGGTGCAGATGCTGTACCATAAGTGACAGTAGTAAGCTTATATTCTTTTATTGGTTGCTCAGTAGAACTTCGCCACAAAATTCTTTGGTAGTCTTGATGGTCTTCGTGTAGTTCGATTTGCCGGTACATTTTTTCTATATCAGAATTAAAAAACGTATCTGTGTTTTCTCCACTGCATTATAATTTTTGTAATATCGTCTTGCAGCTTAGGGCCTACCAACATCAACTGGTTGAGGCTCAATCCGGTTGTTGATTTTGTACTTGTAGGTTTAATGACGGCATGATGAGGCATGTAGAAAATATTGCCAGTTTTCGGGTCGGTTTTGCGCACTTCTTTCATATGTCCCAGGTCTAAGAACTCATTAATTACTCGTGTGTATTCAAGTTTTAGATTCTGGTTCTTGTTAAGTTGAGTTTCTAATTGACGGAATCGTGCTATTGCTCGATTTTTGGATTCACCTAGCTGAATAGTTTTGAGCGCATCTTGGTTGAATGGGATTTTGACAGTATATCTCCCATTTTTTTTCGGTAATATGATTCCTTGTATAATTGTTCGCATCGTTTATCTTCTTCCTTTTGAAAAATTGGTTGGGAAACTTCTTCTAGTTCCCAGAATTTTTCTAGTTGCTGATCTACTGACATCTGTGCCACCAGTCCAGTGACACTGTAGTTTTCAGATTCATCGTTTGATGTTCGCCCAGATATTAACCACTCCAGCTGTGACTTCTGAGCTATAAGCGAATTTGCAGTATGTCGTTTGATTCCGTCAAGAATTATATCGCCATATGCATCAGCGCCGATTATCATATCAATCGGTCCAGGAACATTGAAAGTAGGATCAGCGAGTTCTAGCTGATCCAAATTTCCAATTTTAAGGAAATTTATAGTTTTGGATGGTAGTTGTCTTGTGAGTTTGGAGACCACCAGAGCTTCTAATCGGAGATTAAACTCTGTAGTAAAGTGTGGCTGTATTTTGACATCTACCTTGTTTTTAGCAGTTCCTGCTTTTGTTGCACCAAACCACTAACTTCAACACAAATATTATGTCTTTTGAGTTTTAATACTTGTCCGACAGATTCAGTGATCAATGATGCTTGCGATCCAGGGTCGATGAGAGCTCGTATTGTAACACTGCGGCCAAGTCCGTCTTCATTGCTTATCTTCAATATGGCTGTTGCAATAATGACATTTTGATTCTGTTCGCTGTGATTTACTTGTTTTATTGTTTTCGGCGAGTCTTTTTGACCTGAATCTGATTGTTTTTGGGGAAGTCTCTCAGCCCATTCCATGTGTAGAAACGAATGGTGTTTTTTGTTACAATGATGGCAATTTCTCTTGCTGAAGCATTGAGATTGCTTGTCATGTCGTAAGCAGTTCAAGCAGAGCTTAGCTTGTTTGCAAAGTTGCCACCTTTCTTTTGGTGAAGAATTCAGGAATTTTTGACAAGAGTAAATAATGTGTTCACCTTTGCAAATGGGGCATTGGAAGTTCTTCGTATCGATGTGAAAGTTGCGAAGTGTATGCTTCGGTTCTTCAAACGATTTTTGTTGTTTTTTCGAAGGAGCAAGGACATCAAGTGCTTGGTAACGTCTCTCCAGAAAATCCAGAAGCGTCTTAAGAGCTGGCATTTTGTTTGGTTCTGTTAACCCTTGTTCGAATAGGTTTCTGCTTTCAGTATCAAGAGCCTTTGTTGTCAGGTGAACTACCACTGGGTCCCATGATGTAGTGTCAAAGCCCATGTTCTTGAGTGCTGCCAGTCCTTCTTTGATGGAATCATAAGTGTTTTTGATGGAAGTAGCTGATGGAATGCTACTTGGCTGACCAGGCTTAAACATCTTCTCTAAATGAATGTATACAATTTTCCTTTCATTATTGTATCTGCCTTTCAAAATTTCCCAAGCACTGTTGTAGTTGTCACTTGAAAATGTTAGATGTTTTATTAAATGAAGAGGTTCTCCTTCTAAGTGAGTCTTCAGATACTCCATCTTTTCGGTAGTACAAAGGCTTGTTTTGGCATGAATAATATTGACGAACAAGTCATAAAATTGTTTCCATTCTAGGTAATCGCCTTTAAATGTAGGAATTTTCAGCCTCGGGAGCAATGTTTGGTGATTTGGTTTATTCTCAATGTTGCTGCTGCTTATCGCCGAAGCCATTTCGTGCAAGAATCGGTTGATGTCTTGATTGATTCCTTTATATTCGTTTCTTGTCACATACCCTACTTTGAAGTCGTCTTCCGTTGCGTTAGCTATGAAGTCTTCGTGAAACTCAGTTAAGTTTTTTAATTGCTCCAGCAATATTTTTTGTTGGTACTCGTATATTTCCTTAGAAAAGTCGCTTAGAGTTGATTCGAACTCTTCCATGTTTTCTAATTGATGTTATCTTCAACTGTAGAATTCGAAGCCGTTTGCTTTGGGCTATACTGTCATTGACATTTGCCTGCTCGGTAACTTTGGCAGCCCCTTCACTTGTCCTTGGTACTATTGCTGGAACTGTTGTAGCTGGAATAATGTTTTCCAGTTTCTTCTTATAGTCTTCGTAAACTGCCCTTACTTTGCCGAGAGTATCCCTCTGCATGTAAGGCGTATCTGATTTTAATTGATTCACTACTTTATTGTGGTTGGATTCGAACTCCAGCCATAATTTTTCAAGACGCTCTAGCCTTTCTTCCTTGTACTTCTGTGTTTTCCTTGAAGCACTGTCTTTGCCGAAGTTTCTGTTGAGGTTATCAATTTCCTCAGCCAATGTTTTTTGTTTGGCTACAATGATAAAAACTTCAGTTTCGTCCAATATGATGATTTGCTGTCCTTCTGTGTTGAGGCATAGAGTAAGAATATAACAAGAGTCCGAATCTCATGCAAAGAAATTTTTATATGCTGGGTGTTTGTGGAACACCCAACCAAGCAGCGAAACCCAACCAAGCAGCGAAACCCAAGCAAGTAGCGAAAACCCAAGCAGATCTTCAGTTTTCAGTATTCGTTTGACTGTTGATCAGGCAGGACTGCTGCACATTTTTTCTTAAATTAAATATTTCCGTCCCACTTGTTCAACAGTCAATTGAGTGCTGATCCCTTTCAACATGAATGAGAGAAATAAAAATAAGCAGGCAACAAAACAATGAAAAGGTGGTGGTTTTTTTGTCACACTCGAGAGAGCAATATTATTGTATTTGCTTTGTGCTGTATGTTTTTTTTTGTTTTGTTTTTGTAATATTATTGTATTATTGCTTTATCAATACAATTATGTTGTTATTTGTTCTTGTACGATCTTTCTTTCACACATTGTTGTTTTATGCAAGAAAAATTAACAGGTTGAAAAGAAAATATTCTTATCATTGATATCATAATGATTTCGATAAGAAAAGTTCTTAATTCGAACTTTTTATTCAAAACACAATGTCATAATATTGAATTTATGTACCATTTTTTTAATGGGTAAAAATCTTTTTAATGTTATGAAATAAAATTATTTCCAAAATCTAAATAAGTTATTTTTTTATTATATATAATAATTCCGCCAACTTAGGCGCCAGACATTTTGATTCTTTATGAATTTTGAGTACAGTATCATCTCGCTTAAAATTTACATTGTGTATTATACAGGGTGTCCCGTAAAGGATGGTCCAAACTAAATATGGTGATAGGCCAAGACATAAACATTCGGAATTTGGTAACTTGTTCATCCCAAACCATAACAGTTTTCGAGTAACGGCTGTTTTTTTTAAATTTGCCCGAACCCCTGCTTTGGACCACTGTTTTGCTCACCCCGTTCATAATTGATTTTTTATTTTTTTTATTTTTTCACCAAAATATTGACCAGTAATAAAACTTTTTTTGTGCATCCAAAAAATATTGATTTTAGTCCACCATTTTAAAAAAATTACTAGATAAAGACATAGTTTCATCAAAATTAATTTTTTACTTCAATATTTGAAAGACCGCCCTGAAAAAAAATCGTATGACACAATACTGGCCCTTACTTTTAAAAAATTGCGATTTAAAAAAATTAATTTTGATGCTTGGCATAGCCAAGCCTTAACGATTTTTAATCAATATTTTTTTATGTAAACTATGTAAATATATGAAATAAGAGAAATAAATCGAATTATTTTTTTTATCTATCCAATGCACAGAATTTTTTTTCTTTTCTTTCTTAAAGAAAAAAAAAGTAAAACAAAAAATATAGCAAACACATAAGACTTGCCGAATACAACGACAAAATTAAAAAATATTCGTTTGTTGTTATTTGGTATTTTTGTTGTTCTTTGACAACAAGGACAAGCATAAATAATACGCACAGAGAGCACAAGCAAAGAGAGCACAAGCAGAACAAAACACAAGCAGAAAAAAGCGTGAGAGAGAGAGAGAGATTTTAATGACTGATGTGCCCCTTTGTGTCTTCGTCCCGCAGCTCATGAAATACGCAAGGCTGATTTTTCAGATTCGGACTCTTGTTATATTCTTACTCTATAGTTGAGGTTATCAATTTCCTCAGCTAATGTTTTTTGTTTGGCTACAATGATAAAAACTTCAGTTTCGTCCAACATGATGATTTGCACTATTTATTTATTTTTTTTTTTTTTTATTTTGTATTTGATTTGTATGTTTCGGAATCGTAACTTTAATTTTCGTAGATTTAGTTTATTATTTGTTTTACAATACACTTTGGGTAGGTAAATTAAACTTATCAGTGTTAATAGCCCTGATAACGCTTTTTTAGTAAATATTGTCGATTTTAATTAAAATTAAAATTAAACCAATGTCAAAAGCCTTGGTTACGCTTTCACTGTTAACTTTTCTCGAAGGACCAATGTTAATTTGACAATTCGCTAATTAGGACGCCTTACCTCTGGTGGGGGGAAGTCACAAAAAGAACGAATTGGTAGGTTGCCGTATTAACAGCAAGTGAGTTTTATTGTTCTAAATATCCTACTTTTATACAAAATAAATGCTTATGTTACAAAAATTAATTCTAAATAAAATGTACAAGTATACAAAAATGTAATGTAAGTAAATATGATTAATTTGCCACAGGTTGATTCGTGTACATATATCTGCTGCAGGTGTTGCTGCTGGGTGTTGGTCGTGCTGTTTTGTAAAATATGGTGTCATATTCTGTATGTTGTTTTGTTTATTTTGTAATTTGAATTATGCTATGTGTGGTGTTATTTTATTGTTGTGGCAACAGATCTATTCAAAAAAAAAGATAGTATACATATACATATACCTACTATCGTTAAAAGAAAAAAAAAAAAAAAACTACACTTAAACTAACAAACTAATCTTCCTGGCCTTGGCTTTGACAAATTCTTCTACGAAATCATAATAGTTAAGTTATTATTTCCAATTCACTCCTTGCTCTTTTCTCATCCTTTCCATTTTATATACAAAAAAACGGTTTCTATTTGAAATATTCTACTCATATATTCTCATTCGAAATGTAAACGAACTACCAAGAGAGACAAAAAGAGAAAATCGTGCTTGACAGTAAAAAAAAAACCACCCACATTAATTTCGTTTGAAACAGTTGAGTGCATAAGATTGAGAAATTTTGCTTGTGTGCGAATTTAAATTTACACAGTCTACGTCGCGTCGGTCGGTCGCACTGCTTATTGTGGGATACATTCATTTCAAACAAAAATCAACGTTTGAGTTCATAGTTTTATCAAAAATTTTGGTTGAGTGAATTCCTATCTGAAATTTGCACATTTCTACTCAAAGGATTGTATGGGAAATAAAAATGAGTATATTTATTTGTATGGGGATTTCCGAGTGAAACGGGCAAATAAAAATCTTGCACGTATGGAGGAAGTTCGAATCATTTTTGTTTGAATTAATTTATTCTTGGCGTTGATTTTGGTAACTATATGAAGGATTTTTTTTTTGCAAAATGATAAAATGGTTTAATAGTAAAAAAAATAATTAAAAAAAAAATAAATAAAGGAGTTTAATATAACAAGAATGAAAACATATGAATGTAGTTTTCTTGTGAGTTTGCACCTCTGCAGCTCTGCGCGATGTGCATTTGCACATCTTGCACATATATACATACAAAAATGCTTCCTCGAAATCTTGTCGAAAATTTCAACTCAAATAAATAAAGAATACCTACCCCTCCCAATAATAAACTAAAGTATACCTATCCACATTTATATACATACATAATATCTACACATATTTTTCTTCCTCGCACAAACCGAAGAGAAAAATATAATATTATATATATATATATGTATGTAGGCAAGAAAAAAAAACAAAGCAGGCAAAAAATTCTGTCAATGAAGAAACTGGCAAAAATGGATTTTCTCTCTTACTCTTTTGGAGCCTTATGAAAAATACAAAATCTCGTTTCTTCTGCTGTAAACATGCAATTCTCCTCTCCAGCCAACAGCAACATCAAACATTTAATTCTAGAAATGGCATCTGCCACTTTATTTTCTTTACCCTGAATGTATTCTATTTTGAAGTCGTATTCAAGTTTAATTTTCCAACGTTGTAGCTTGGAATTGGGTTCTTTTGAAGTAAGTACTAAGCCATACTAATGGCCTGTGGTCGGCTCTAATTACGAATTTCCTACCGTATCACTGGGTTGTTGCCCAGACAGTAGCTAATAGCTCCTTCTCAATTGTGGAGTAGCGTTGTTCGGAATTCGGTTTCATGTCTCATGAATTCTGATTTATTGAGAGATACTTTCAGATTAGCTTTTCTTAAAACGTTTAATATTAATTTAATATGTTGACTATGTTCTTGCAAATTTGTAGTGAAAATAATTATGTCATCTAAATATAACAGAATTTGCTAATGTAATCTTTCAAGACTTCGTTCATTAGTCGTTGAAAGGTGGCAGGGGCATTTTTAAGCCCGAACGGCGGCATTCGTAAAAATTGGTAATGTCCAGAAAGCGTACTAAATGCTTCTACTTCGATTTGATAGAAGTCCTTTGTAAAGTCTAAAGTACTGAAGTAATTGCAATGTATCAAATAATAAAATAAATCAAAAAAATCAATAATTTAGTGTTCCAGCATTTCTTCAATTTGCCGAGTAACTTCTTGTTTTGAAACTCGGGGTATCTATAAGTTCTGGTATAGATGGGTGAATTATCGTCAGTTGGTATTTTATGTTTGACATAATTAGTTGGTTGACAATTTTAATAATTCAGATCATTCTTCGTTATTTAAATGATCCGTGCGTAATTCGTTAGTGAAATCTAGTATATTGAAGTCTTCTTCGATGTTATTCATATAATTAATCGTATTTTCGTATTCAGTTTCTTCATTTTTATTAAAGAAGAGTGGAAATGTTTGTTCGTTTAAAATTAATATTTTTTCTTTGTAAAGAATTCTTGCATTGTTTGGGATTAATATGTTATTACCTAACAAACCATTATATTCGTTGGAAAATTTATAAATTTGAAACTCGACGTTGTGTAACAAAGGTACAGCAAATTTGTCTTTGGGAAAAATAGCTTCTAATTGTTAGCGGAGTAAATCTAGTTTTTAAATATTGTGGTGGATTATCTTCTTCGTTTATTATACTGTTTGTTGTACCAGTATCGATTAACAATCTAATAGATTTCTTTCTATAGTTTAATATAGGGTAAACCTTGTTTTGTATCTCCGAGGCTGCATATTGAAAATTTACGTCATTTGTTTTTGGTTCTTGTTTGATATAATTGTTTTTAGGAGGATTACTTCGTCTTATTTGAGATGAGGTAGGATCTATATCCATTGGTTCAAATTGTTGAGGGAGCGAAAATGCGTTGTGAAATCTGGATAATGGATAATCACTTATAAAGAAGTGAACATGTCAGTTTGATAGAGGCCATGTTTTCGAAGAAACTCAGAAGTCTACAATAAAATATTGTGATGTGTGTGATCTGAACATTAATGAAAGAGATTGGACAAACCATGTACGGCGAAATGTCCCCAAGCGACTTGCTGCAGAATTTCATACCGATGATTTTTTGGTTCTGAAAAGTTGTTTCAATGGGGGAGAAAACTTAAGCCCCACTGAGTTCGTCAATAAAGCAGAGTTAGCAACTCTAGGAAAATTGAAAGCTCACATGGAAAAGTTGCAAAGTGTTAAGTACAACTAAGAATTGTTTGCCGAGTATATAAAATTTACGTCGGAGGATGAAATGGAGCTAAGTCTTAAAAGTTTTAACACAAAAGTGGATATTGCTTTTGAAGGCAGTAATATAATTTCTTCATATAGATACATAATTATATGATAGATGAAATTGACACGAAAATGCAGGAATTTCAAGAAAAAGACATATGTATGTCTGTGACATATGTCACGTGGAAATAAACATTTATCAATACACACCGATCAAATGTTCAAGACATATACCGTTGCCTAGTTTTCTTTCTAGAAAAGGAGTATGCATAAACGTTCATAACACTACAATTTGCTTTAAGACTTAGCGATATTTCTACAAGACCTTGAAGCTATCCCCATTATTCATATGTATTAACTCTTATAGGTTTTTGGGTAGTAGTTCATTAGCAGCTCTATTAAATAATTTTCATATTCTCGACTCTGAATTTTCTCATCTTACATAATGTCAAAGCAATCTTCTCAAGCGCAAAGGTGTTTATCCCTATGACTTTTTCAAAGGTTTGGAAACATTTTCTGAGAAGTATTTACCTGAAACACATTTATTTTGTAATAAATTTTTTTTTTATTTTATTTATTTATTTATTTCTTATTTTCATCTACGAGCTAAAAAGCTCAACAGATTACACTATAAAAATTATTTAAATAAGTAATAATATTTAAAAAATATATACAAAATGCTACAATATAAATAATAACAATACCTAATAATAATAATTATAGTAAATTAGTTACACAACTATATGTACCAAATATTAATTTCTTATATATAAGTAGTACAATATGTTTTTAAAATTTTCTTGAGAAAAAATTAAATCAATGTGCTCATAAAGATTATTGAACTCTCTGATTGATCTTGAAAGTGGTTTATTCTGAACATAATTTGTTCTATGCCTTGGCTCAAAAAGAAGGTGTTTCCCTTAATGGTCGTATTGGGGCATAAACTTGTACAATAGATAGTAACAAGGGGCACTTTATGTGGTAGCAAAGAATGTCACGCACAAAAACAATATCCTGAATAATTCTTCTGGACTTGAGAGCTTGCAGACCCAAAAGGCTTTGCATGGCTGGAGAAGAAGGGGTACAATTCCAATTCAATTTATAGAATAGGTACGTATTTCGTAAAACGATTCTGAACTCTTTGAATTCTATCGCAGAAAAACTGATTTCAAGATTTGGTCTTACCAAGGAAGTGTACAGTGAAACCAGTGTATAAGGGTCAGACAAATCAGTAGAATTTCTTGTAATGAATCCTAACATTGCGTTAGATTTAGCAACAACAGTACCAACATGTAAATCTAAATCTTTCACTTTTGAAGTTCTCTGAATGGTATTGCATTCAAGGGAATACATAATCTCATGAGGAAGAAGTTTTCTAGAAAGAGAAATAATATAACATTTTTTTATAATATATATTTTTATATTATATATTTAGTAAATAAAATAAAACAGGCATTGTAACAAAAAAACTCGGGTTACAAAATTCAATTAAATTCAGTTTATTTTTATTTAATCAACGACTATTTTCTATTTATTTTAACAAAGCACAAACGATTGCTTTAAGAAATTTTAATTCAATCGGCTTTAAAATTTGGTTCTTCTTTATTGTAAAAATTCGTAATTGGCCTCGTGGTCTCGTTTCTTCTTTCTTCAATGTTCTCGAATCTTCAGACAAGATCTTAATCCTTTAGGCGGAAGTTACCCTCGGCCATCGTCAAATTTGTGCTAAAAACTGGTTAAACCAAGTATGTGCGAAATTGGTTCAAATGCTTGTTAATAGATGGCAGTAAGACAAATAGAGAAAACTAACTAGTGATGGTAATTGAAGATAGATTTTCTGACACTCCCCCTTGGTATATTTGCCTAGACTTAGTGCAAATCTACAACTTTTTTTTTGATGTCGAGTTTGGCCAGCTTTACAGCAGGTCTTTCGTAGATCCCATTTTCAGTTTGTACTATCGCGCGGCGAACTTGACCATCTTTAGCCTTTTTCACCTCGATTATTCGTCCCTTTGGCCACTGGTTGCGTCGATTACTCTCATCGATTACTAAGACAATGTCGCTAACTTTTAGAGGTTCTGTAGGTAAGTTCCATTTCATTCTTCTAGCTAGCGTTGGTAAATACTCGGCCACCCATCGTTTCCAAAAATGTCTGGCATACAGCTGTGACATTAAAGCGTTTGTTTTCAATAGTTTAGCTTCGTCGCTAAAGTCACCAAGCGGCGCAATCTCTCCAGGCGATTGGCGAAGGAAGTGGTTTGGCGTTAGGGCTTCCGACTGCTCGTTATCCAATGGCAGATATGTTAATGGGCGAGAGTTAATCATATCCTCAACTTCCATTAAGTAACTGCGAAGAAGTTCGTCATTTGGTTTGTACCGTGTAACATTGCTTACAGCATATAGTGCAATCTTGACTGATTTTACCATTCTTTCACAACATCCATTCATGTGTGGCGACCCAGGAGGGTTGAAGTGCCATTCTAGTTCCGAATTTACGAAATGGTTTGCAATGACATGATGGTCAACGGCCTTCAGATTTGTCTTCAAAAGTTTCTCAGCTCCGATGAAATTCGTACCTCGGTCACTATACATCTTCTTGACTTTGCCTCTTCTGCATAAAAAATTTCGGTAGCAGAGTACGAATGAGTCGGCGCTGCAAGTATAGGCGATTTCTATATGGATAGCTCTTGTAATGAAACAAGTAAACAGACATATCCATCTCTTTTCCAACTTTCTTCCGTGACTGACTTCAAAGGGTCCTGCATAGTCGACCGCTGTATATACGAAGGGTGGCGTAAACGCCGCAACTCTGGTTTCGGGCAGCACTGCCATTTCTGGAGGTTTAGCATTTGCAGTAAGAATTTTACATTTGTCGCATTTACTTCTTACTCGTTTTAATAATTGTCGTAATTTTGAAATGTGATACTTTTTTCTTATTTCATTCACCACCGTCTCGTGGTTAATGTGCCGGAATCTTTCGTGGTATTCTTGCACGAGAAGCTTCGTTCCATGATGTGTCGTAGGCAGAATAATAGGACGTCTTGAGTCTTTACTTAAATAACTCGCATTGTCTATACGACTTTGAGATCTCATGATCCCATTCTCGTCAAGATACGGCTTTAAAGAAAGTAGATCGCTCGAAAACCGGGCTGGTTTATTTTTTGAAATGAAATAGTTTCCCTGATCTATTAGATACTTTATCTCAAAATGAAAGCCTTCTGCTTGAATGAGTCTATATACTAGACGTTCGGCTCTAGCGTATTCTTGTGAGGATAGATAGCGATACGATTTCTTTTTTCCAAGTAGAGCATCCATATATCTATAAACGTACCCTATTACCTTTATTAGTTTTTTCCAATCTTCGTATTTTTCAAATGAGATTACTGGCTCTTTTATTTGATGTACAGCTTCGTAGACGAAGGGCTCATTTATCTTTTGTATAGAAATATCCTTAGGCCAGTCGTCCTCTGGTAAATATAAAAATTGTGGTCTTTGAATCCAACGATCCTCCATATTTAAAGACGGTCCGCGTTTCCATTTCGTGGCATCATCAGCTGGATTCATTAACGAAGGAACATACATATCTCCACTGTACGATGTGATTTGTTTCCTGGATCTCCGCTATTCTGAAGGCTACAAATTGTCCCTTCATTGACTTCGCATCTGATTTCAACCAATTTAAGACTGTTACTGAGTCCGACCAGAGAATTATTCGATGTAGGTTTATTGACAGAAATTGGCTTGTACTTGTAGCAAATCTCGCTCCAATTAAAGCTGCAACTAATTCTAAACGTGGTATAGATAAAAGCTTGATCGGGGCCACTTTAGTCTTAGACCCTAGTAACGAACACCTAATGTTCTCCTTTGTTTGTATTCGCAGATATGCTACAGCTGCACTACAGTCCTTGCTTGCATCAACGAAGATATGAAGCTGTGCTTCAGACAGGTCCCAAGTTGAGTCTATTGAATAACATCTTGGAATTTGGACGGATTCAACATTCAACAGTTCTCTAGACCACATCAACCATTTATTGTGAATATCATCATTAACCTCATCATCCCAGTTGACTAGTGAGCGCCATACTTCCTTCATCAGTACTTTTAAGTAGCTAGTGAAATGGCCTATTAGTCCGAGTGGATCAAAGATTGACATCAACACCTTTAGTAACTCTCTTTTAGTTGGTTTTCTTTGGCCGTTTATTACTTCTTTATTGTCTTTATTAAATTTTAGAGAGAATATAAGTGAGTCAGACTTGGTATCCCACCACATGCCTAGTACTTTCTCCGTGGTTAGAACTGATTCCTTGTCGAAATTAACATAATTGTTAACTTGTAAGTGTTCCCCTTCTAAAGCTTTCATTACTTCAATTGAATTTGATTTCCATTTACCAATATGAAAACCTCCTGCTGCATGAATCATTTTTACTTCTGTGGCTAAATTGATGGCTTCTTTTTCAGTGTTTACACTTTCAAGCATATCATCAACGTAGTGGTTTTTGACAATTGCTTCCACTGCTCTAGGAAAATCTTTCTGAAATCTTTGCGCATTCTTATTTTTAATGAATTGAGCGCTACTCGGTGAACAGGTTGCTCCAAAAGTCATTACTTGAGTAACATAAACTGCTTCGCCGCTTCCGTCATTCCATATAAAACAACATGCGTGTTGATCTTCTCGCAGAATCATGATTTGGTGAAACATTTCAGAGATATCACCACTGACAGCAATTGCATTTTCCCTGAACCTCAGAAGTATGCCTAGAAGCGATGGCAGCTGATCAGGGCCCTTTAATAAGAATGAATTTAAAGATGTTCCATTAACTTTAGCCGCTGCATCCCAAACTATTCTTATTTTGCCCGGCTTATTCGGATAGACTACAGGAAACAGTGGAAGATACCAAACGCGTTCGTGCCTTTCCTTCAGCTCATCCAATGACAATTTGCGAACGTATCCTTTTTTTTACATAGCTCTCAATTATATTATTCATTTCAGTCTTCAGTTCCGGGTTTTTATGCAGTCTGCGTTGTAATGTTATCAGCCTATTCTTTGCCATAAATAGACTGCCCGGTAGCACAGCATCAGCGTATCTCCAAAGAATTTCAAAGCGCTCTCCATCGAATCTAGAAGTCTTTGCTAGTATATCGTTTGCGCGATGTTCTTCTCTGGATACCACATCATTTGTTGGTATCTTGACACCCAGACTGTCAACTGAATAAAAATGTTTTATTAAATTATTAAGGTTCTCATCGTCCTCTTCCAGATGCTCTTGTATGTGATAATTGATGCTGTGGATTTGGGATGCGCTCCCGATACCAAATACTGACCATCCGAGCTTACATTTAGTTGCTATCGGATCATCGCGCCCTGCTAGGCGAACCTTACTTGGTATGGTCACATGCAAATCACTTAAACCGATCATTATTCTTGGCAGCTCTTCACTATATGATGCTACTGGAAGTCCACGTAAATGAGAGTATTCCTTTGATAACTCTTTATAATTTAAAGTTTGTTTAGGAAGGTTAAGTTCTTTGATCGTGTGAGCAACTGGAATTGCATATTCTTTAGCACCTTCGAATGCACCGGATATCGTTAAAGATACTTCTCTGGACTCCTCCTGACGACGAATGTTAGCGGTCCACTTCAGTTGCAAAGTAACTTTGGGGCCAGTGAGCATAAGTTGGTCTGCAATCTCCTCTTCGATCCTCGTACCACTAGAGCCTCCATCAATGAATGCCAATACGTTTACCTTTTTATTACCATGACGAAGTGTCACTAGTATGTATTGGAATTGCAATTGACTGCCCATATCTGTATGGCTATTTTGAGATGTGACTACGACCGTTGGACTGGCGCTTGCATCATCTGGATGCATTAATGGATGATGTTTTTTTGTGCAACCGTCGAAGTTACATTTGACTGCCTTCTTGCATAAAAATGGATATCTTATTGCATGGGCAATCAAACACTGACGGCAAAGTTTCAATTCCTTTACCTTTTCCCATCTTGTTGAGGAGGTCATCTCATTGAATACTTTACATACATCTAGGCCTTTACACTGTTTGCCACAATAAAGTATGCTATCTTGTTCCGCCTCCATTTTTTTCTCCATACCTTACTTCGATAGACTACTGTAATATTCTGCTAAGGGTTCGCAATAAAAACTTATTTACTTTATTTCTTAACTTCTTCTTATTACATTTAAAATAAAACACACTTTACTTCAATTGAAATCACTTTTATTAATCACTGGCACAACACTTTACACGAACTTTATTCTTTCACTTTCAAAAATAAACTGTATCCAATCGGTAGCGCCATCAACCTTATATAGGGAAATATCTGGTTCTGGTCTAATCTCGAAAGCAATAGAAATCTTTAGAACCTGTATCTCGATCTTTCTATTCTGACAGATAGATGGAATAATTCTTTGTATATGAAAACTATAGTACTATCATGGTCGAAGTTGAATGGGGCGACATCTAATTTACCTATGCAACCCTTACTCTTTTTTTTGCGGAGAGCTTATGGAGGTTTTAAATGATATTTATTGATATTTTTTGGATGCAATAATCCAAAAAATAGTCTACTCTTGCCCCTACCACCAATTTTCGACGCTTAAAGACTCCCCAAATCGAATTTTACACCTCACATTTTGCAGCGCCACCACCAGGACCTCTGCAACCCTAAAAATAAGTCGCCATGATAGTACTATAGTTTTCATATACAAAGGTTGTTTTAAATCGCAATGGTACTAGATGGCGCTGTCATCCCATTCGAGAATCGATATAGGTCGAATGTAAAAGTCGTTATATTATGATTCAAAAGTAGTTAACTAATCTTCGTTACATTGCCCCCCTCTTAGAATTGATCGTCCCGAACAATTTCATCACCTCTTTCACCGTTATATCGATGTAACCGGTCAGCGTGAACTACTTTTAGTTTGCCTCTTACGCCTCTTTGTATACGGTAAACCACATCATTGATTCTTTTCACCACAGTATATGGGCCCTCCCAGTTTTGTTGGAGTTTTGGTGATAGCCCCTTTTGTCGATGAGGATTGTAAAACCACACAAGGTTTCCTCCTTGGAATCCCGTTGCTGTCGCTCTTGCGTCGTATCTTGTTTTCATCCGATCACTAGACAATTTTATATTTGTCCTTGTTTGTTGATGAATGTCAATAAACCTTTTCTTGAGGTCATCCACATATTCGCCTGTTCCCTGTGACTCATTTGGATGACAACCAAATTTCACTTCACTTGGCAGCCGTATAGTTGATCCGAACAGGATTTCCGATGGTGTTTTTCCTGTCGAGCTATGGGTTGCACTTCGATATGCCATAAGGAACAATGGGATATGTCGGTCCCAGTCTCGTTGGTAGTCGCCGACAACCTTCGACAGATGTTCTTTAAGGGTTCTGTTGAATCGTTCAACCATCCCATCAGATCGTGGATGGAGCGGTGTTGTTCTTGTCTTTTTAATGCCAAGGAGCGAGCAAACTTCCTGAAAGACTTTTGATTCGAAGTTCCTTCCTTGTTCAGAATGAAGCTCCATGGGAACACCGAACCTGCTCACCCAATTGAAGACAATTTGATCCACAACTGTTTTGGTTTCTTGGTTTGGGATGGCAAATGCTTCAGGCCACTTGCTGAAATAGTCCATGACTACAAGGATGTATCGGTTTCCGTTGTCAGTTTGAGGAAAAGGACCCGCGACATCTATTGTGATTCTCTCAAAAGGTGTGCCCACATTATACTGCTGCATTTTACTTTGAATTTTTCTACCTGGTCCCTTGCTAGCAGCACAAGTATCACATTTTCGGCACCATCTTTCGACGTCATCTCTTGCGTGTAGCCAGTAGAATCGTTGTCGTACCTTTTCCAGCGTCTTATTCACTCCCAAATGACCTCCAGAAGTTCCATCATGCATCTCTTGAAGTACGTCGTTAACCTTTGACCGAGGTACGACTAGCTGCATCACATAAGATTTACCGTCTGCGGATTCCCACTTACGCCTTAATACCCCTTCTTGTACATGAAGCGAGTCCCATTGTGCCCAATATGCTTTGAGAGCCGGACTTCGGTAGGAGATATCACACCATTCTGGTTTCTCTTGGTGTTCTTTCCAGGCAAGAATGGGTTCGATATCCGGATCTTCTTGTTGGGCCGTTCTGAGTTCTTCGTTGTTCCAACCGTAAATGGGATCAGCTCTTGTTCGTTGAACGATGACCATTTCCTTTTCTTCTTGGCGTGTGCAATGCTTACAGTCTGGTTTACACGGTCGCCGGGATAGCGCGTCTGCGTTTGAATGCAGCTTTCCTCTTCGATGTTCAATCTCATAGTCATACGTCTGCAACCTCTAGATCCATCTTGCTACTTGACCTTCTGGATTTTTGAAGTTTAAAAGCCAATTGAGCGCACCATGATCTGTTCGAAGAAGGAACTTCTGTCCATAGATGTACTTATGGTAGTGCTTTGTTGCCAATATCAGGGCGAGAAGTTCCCTCCTTGTAACGCAATAATTCCTTTCTGGCTTCGAGAGTACCTTGCTGTAGTAGGCGACAACTTTTTCCTCTCCGTCATGTACTTGCGATAGTACAGCTCCAATTCCAACGTTACTTGCATCAGCGTCGATGATAAAAGGTTTTCCTGGAGTTGGATAGGCCAGTACAGGTGCATTACATAAACGCAGTTTCAGTGCTTGAAAGCTTTTCTCGCACTCACCTGACCATTTGAACGGCTTCCCCTTTTCAGTAAGGTGATGCAAGCTTTTGGCTATCCTAGCAAAATCCTTCACGAAACGCCGATAATATGTGGCCAGACCAAGAAAGCTCCGGAGTTGATGTTTGTCCTGAGGCGTTGGCCAATTCTTTACAGTGTCAACTTTCTCAGGATCAGTTTTTACTCCTTGGGATGAGATGATATGTCCCAAATATTTAACTTCGATCTTGAAAAACGAACATTTCTTAGGATTTAACTTTAAATGTGCCTCTCGAAGCCTCTGGAATACGGCTTTAAGGTTTTTACAATGTTCGTCAAATGTTTTTCCGTACACGATGACATCGTCCAGGTAGACCAGGCAAGATTTCCAGGTTAGTCCATGTTGAACGCACTCCATCAAACGCTCAAAAGTTGCTGGAGCGTTGCATAGTCCGAATGGCATCACATTAAACTGCCACAGACCGTTTCCTGTGGAGAACGCCGTCTTTTCCCGATCTTCTGGGTGAATTTCGACTTGCCAATAACCGCTCTTCAAATCCAAAGTTGAAAACCATTGGGCTCCTTCCATCGCGTCTAAGGTGTCGCTGATCCTGGGTAGAGGGTAGCTATCTTTCTTTTTCACGTCGTTCAGTCTTCGGTAGTCTACACAAAATCGAGTGCTTCCATCCTTCTTTTTGACAAGAACGACTGGTGATGCCCAAGGGCTTTTGGAATTTTCGATTACCCCATCTTTCTTCATTGTCGATATCATTTCTTCAACTTCAGTTTGTTTTGCTAGAGGGAGACGTCTTGCTGGTTGGCGAATTGGTCTTGCATCTCCTGTATCAATTCGATGCCGTACTAGTTGTGTTCAACCATATTGTCCGTTGGGTGAAGAGAATATATCAGCATACTCATGAAGAAGATCTCCAGCAACATTAAACTGATTTTGACTCAGACTTGATGACTTCAGAATTTGGTCTTTTAATCTGTCAAAGCTCAGGGGCTTCTTTGTTTCCGCTTCGGTGATCTTAGTAATCGCGGATACAGGTTCACATTGCCCAACTACTTCTCCCTTCTTGAGCTTAATTTCGTACGGTTTGATGTTCAGTATCCGTACAGGCACCATGTTGTTCTTTGGTGCCACCAGAGTCTTCCCTACCATAATGTTTTGGGAACGTTGTTCCGCATCTGGTTCCACCATGAGGTATCGATGGCTTCCGAAGTCACCCTTTAGTTTCGTCCATACGAATACTTCCGAAGAAGCAGGCAAGCAAATGTCTTCTTTGATGACGGTCCTGATAGTTGTTGTGTTTTCGTTGCCATAGACCATCGGAATCTCCACATTTTGGTACTTAAGAACTTGTTTACCGATATCCAAAATTATTCCATGCTCCTTCATGAAGTCGATTCCAACGATGCACTCGTCACATATATCCGCTACCAGGAATAGGTGCGAAAACTCTAGTTCTGCCAAACGGATCATAAGACGAACCTCACCATACACTTTTGCTGCCTCTCCTGTGGCGGTCTTCAGCCGGTAGCTATTGGTGTTGTGTAGCCAAGACATCTTGACCAAGTCTCTTCGTACAATGGAGGCGGTGGCACCGGTGTCGATTGTAGCCACGTGTTTCTTATTGTTTATTATTGCCTCCACTATCAGACTTTTGTTGTCTCGTTTAGTCTGTGAGACTTGGATAGTGTTTCTGGGGCCATCGATACCAGAAACCAGCTTCTGCCCCTCGAAGTTGGTTCTTACTCGTTTCCCGTCTGGGAAACAAGTTGAGCAGGAGTGTTGGTACTATTGCTTGGTTGTTCTCGAGCGTTGGTTCTGCTTCCACAATGTTGGCATGCAGCTCTTCTCGGTGGTAATCTGCACTGCCGCTGAAGATGTCCGGTTTTGTTACAATTCCAGCATCGAGCAAGTCCTTCACGCTGGCTTCTTTGGAATGCGATTTTCTGACAAGAGCATTCTTCAACTTCGACTTCTCTGACTCGATGAACTCCTTGGGAAGCTTGTTCTGCCGCTTCCATAGTCAGAGCAAACGCTAAAGCTTCAGGAAGCGTACGTTTTCCAGCAGTTCTAATTGCTCGCTGTAAGTTGATGTCAGATACAGCACGGATGAAGGCTTCTGTTGCAAGTTGGTTGACGATTTCATCCCCTGCAGCTGGATATGCGAGATGCGCCAACCGTTCAATATCCACTTGAAGTTGCTGCAGAGTTTCTCCTCTTTTCTGGACTCTAGTATTCAGTTGGACGCGGAAGACGTCTTGCATATGGCCATCTCCAAAGCGTTTGTCTATGGCCTGAACAAGAGCACTGAAGTTACCATTCTTATCTGCTGGAATGGTTTGCAGCAGTTCAGCAGCAGATCCTCTGAGGGCAACCGTCAGAGCTATAAATTTGTCTTCTTCATCCCAGCCATTTGTCGCTGCGGCTGCCTCAAACTGTTTTTTATAGATCGACCAAGAAGTTTGCCCGTCAAAAGTCGGTGGATGTATTTCCTTCTTCCTTGGGTAATCACCAACACTTTCCCTAATCTTAATTTTTCGAACTTTGTCTAATTCGTCGGTTATGCTTTGTATTTTGCCTTCGAATTTTTCTTGAACACTCTCGAGCTTTGCGTCTACTTTTGAAAATTGCTTTTCGACGCAATCAAAACGTCCATCAATAGTAGCGAACTTGTTCTCAAAGGCATCAAGCTTACCTTCGATGAGAGTCTTCTGTTCTTCTAAAAGCTTCTTTTGTTGTTTTTCCAGTTGTTTGAGAAGGTTCTGTTGTTCACACTTTTGTTCTGTCCGTTGTTCTTCGAGAAGATTCCTTTGTTGTTTTTCCATTTGTTCCAGTTGGTTCTTTTGTTCTGTACGTTGTTCTTCGAGAAGATTCTTTTGTTCTGTACGTTGTTCTTCGAGCTTGCCAATGAGAAGTACCATCATTGCCGACAAGTCGACACCAGTACTTACTTGTTCTTCAGGCATTTCTATTTCGAATAGGAATGTGTCTGGGTCTTCTCCGCGTTGACTTAAATCCTCTTGCAGACGAATTATGAGGTCAGCTTTTCTTCCAGCAGTAGGAAGGCCTCGTTTATTCAGCTCTGCCTTAAGTTCAACACAATTCAATTCAATCAATGTCTTACCAATTTTCCTTTTATTTTTCTTCTTTAATCACAGTCACTTTTTGGCTTTGTTTTATCAAAACACACACACGTATATTTTTTTTTTTTATCACCACAAATTATCTGAATGCACAGACAACATAAGTTTTTATTCCACTTCTAACACCAATGTAATATTCTGCTAAGGGTTCGCAATAAAAACTTATTTACTTTATTTCTTAACTTCTTCTTATTACATTTAAAATAAAACACACTTTACTTCAATTGAAATCACTTTTATTAATCACTGGCACAACACTTTACACTAACTTTATTCTTTCACTCTCAAAAATAAACTGTATCCAATCGGTAGCGCCATCAACCTTATATAGGGAAATATCTGGTTCTGGTCTAATCTCGAAAGCAATAGAAATCTTTAGAACCTGTATCTCGATATTTCTATTCTGACAGATAGATGGAATAATTCCCCTTCGGACTTCGACATTTACCAATGTTCGAAAAAGCTCATTCAAAGCTCATAGCAGGTTGTTTTAAATCGCAATGGTATTAGATGGCGCTGTCATCGCATTCGAGAATCGATATAGGTCGAATGTAAAAGTCGTTATATTATGATTCAAAAGTAGTTAACTAATCTTCGTTACACTACATATCGTAGTACGTATCAAAGGGGGAGAGTTTCGGAAGAATCGGAAACTGGCCAGTCACAATTTATTCTTATTTATATTTTTATTTTTAAGTGTACACTTGTACATATTCAATGAAATTGACGGAATAAAGAATGGTCAAGTCTAATAAACTGACATTCTATGTACAAGTGTACACTTAAAAATAAAAATATACATAAAACTAGTATGCAAACCGGCCAAGGTTCCGAAGCAACCCAACTCTACTACCCATTATAAAATGCAGCTTGAAGCTAGCGAAACTGGTTCTCCTGCTTCACCCTATCTCTTCGATCCCGTTCGGACACAGCCCTACTAAACCGAAGGAGCTCGGCTCCGTTTGGTGCGAGGAAGTCTCGACTGTAAAGGAGCCGCCGATCCACGTTACTTCATCTGACGTGGTAGATTAACGGAATTGCCAACCTATCTTGTATCAGACCGCATCTATCTAAATAGAGGAAGGTCTCTGGAGGAATGAACCCAATCAAGCGCACACTTTCGAAATATTGTTCGTTTTGATAGAAGGCTCTAAAGATCAAATTATTTGTCGAGATCATAGCTCTGGTAATGTGACACCGAACAAGCTTTTATAGGACTTCGTTCGAGTAATATTTAATGTAATCGGATTCGGGTGTTCAATTCAAACCGAGGCAGTGCCTTCGGCCAAAACCCGAATCTTCTCCATTTGAGATACGGGACAGCCATACACGATCATCGGCCGTATGAGGGCCATGTAGCAAATTACCTTCACTCGAGCGTCTAACCGACTGCTATAAAAGAGTCGTTTCGTCTGAGCGAAAGCTCCTCTGGCTCTGGTAGGCGCAGCATCTATACCTATGTCTATCGAAATACAGACAATGATCCAGCCAGATCCCGAGGTACTTTCTTGCGCGTGTCTCTCGGAGACCCAGCCAAAGGGGTCCGGTGTAGTGTATCCACGTATGCGCCGCCACTGCCCATTCCATGGACCAATATAAGGTGCCTGATTTTTCTTTCTATTTCCTAATTTTAATAGTACTAAATCGCCTATATCTAAATCTAATTTATTGGTATATTTTTTATTTTCTGTCTCCATTCTTTTTTCTTTAATTTTTATAGTCATTTCTTTTTCTTTACTGAATGCAATTTGTTTAAGACTTCAAATGAAAAAAAAACAACTTAAATTATGAATTTATATATTGTTGAATTACAACCAAACATTTGTTAATTTACATTACATTTGAGCCAATTCTCTTCTTATACCAATTGAAATGTCACTTAAATTTTTCTTAATTCTTCTTTGTCGGTACATTCTTTTATGCTGCTGCTTGCTATTGCACTTATCAACTTTCTCTTTCGAAGCCAACCATCACCACAAGCAGTCGCAGCAGCAGCCAGCCTAAGTATCATTTTCCCACATTATTATAATTTATAAAAAATAAAATTTCAACAAATTTGATTATATAATTGAACAAAACCCTTCTTTTATTCAACGTTTTTCTAAATCTACAGTTCACACCATATAATATAAAACATTGGTCCTTCGAGCCGGATTAAAAAGTGAATTGTGCGGTACATTGAAATAAATTAATAACGTGACTAGAAGATTAATTAATTAAGAGTCGATTAACACGATTCTTTTAACTTTGATGAATGCTTTCAGGTTGTGCTCCGTTTTAGTTAAAGAACTTCGTATGGAAATTTAAGCGAGTTAATAGATTTAGCAATATTGTGCAGATCTGAAAAATATATGAAAATATACCACATCGTATAGAGGTATATACATACATATGTACATAGGTGCTTCTCAAAACACGTGTAACAGTTTTTTATTGAGAAATTAACTTTTTTATTGAACAATTTTCTGTGCGTGTATACGTAGAGCATTTTTTCGACATTTTTCTGGACATTTTCATAATCTTTGTTAAGAATGCAATTCGTTAAGGGAAAACGTGGTCGCGCAAAGGCTTCTCTAACAAATCAATTAGCGTTTTCGGAAACAATTGATGGTTCCACTACAGTTGCTAATTTAGAAATTCATTTAGCTAGGCTTTTGGAATCCTGGTCAGAATTCAATTCTTATTCCGATCAGCTTTATGAATTTGTCGATGACGACGGGTTCGTTGACCCAGAGCCAGAATACTCCGAATATGAGCAAAAATATTTGACCTCACATGCCGCGATAACCGACGCGATCCGTGCTAAGACACCCGCTCCGAATCCATCTCCTCCGGGCTCTACTGTTGCTTCAATTAGCGAATCGCTTGCCACTCAACAAAAGGAGTTTTTACAAAAACTCGAGGCCAACAAATCACCAAAAGCTGTGCATCTGCCCAAACTTCAAGTGCCTACTTTTAACGGTGATTACAAAGATTGGCCCGGCTTCAAAGATATATTTCTCGGAACAATAGATACTAATTCCTCACTTTCTGGAACTCAGAAGTTTCAGTATTTAAAATCATTTCTCGGGAAACAACCTGGTGACTTGTTTAAGAATACTCCATGTACGGACAAAAACTACGTCGAGGCATGGGACAAATTAGAAGAGCGTTATGATAGGACGGTTTTAATTATTCAGTCGTTCATTGAAACTTTTATTTCGCTACCATCTTCAAAGTCTAATCCTACGTTGCTTCGCAAAATAACTGACGATGCGGATGAAGTGCTAAGAGGTCTCGTTGCAGGCTACGTCTAGGGACCCTTGGCTAATTTATATTTTGATGCAGAAACTAGATTACGAAACTAAACAAGCGTGGGCTCTTGATGTAGGATCTAAAACTGATACAACCATCCAGCAGTTCCTCGACTTTTTACAAACAAGGTGTAATAGCCTTGAAGCTTGCTGTTCAGTATCTAATTCCACCAGGTCTTCAAAAGTTCAAAAGGGAATCCATACTCACGTGGTTGAAACTAAAGCAGGGTGTCCTAAGTGTCATGAGGACCATCAGCTTTTCTCTTGCAAATTGTTTACTTCGCTAGGTTGTGAAGCTCGTCGTGATTATGCTAGGGAAAATAAGCTTTGTTTCAATTGTCTTCGTATAGGACATCCTTCAAATAAATGTCGGTCATATTCGAGGTGCAAAACATGCAACAAACGGCACCATACATTACTCCACCCTCCTGAAATTGGGTCACCAAAACCATCCAGTGTTATTGATTCTCAATCATCTAACACCAAATCGTTGGCGTCGTCGTCGTCGTCGTCGTCGTCGGGCAGCTCTACTTGTAATCCTTCAATCGTTAATTGTCATTCGCTAGATCCATCTCGTTGTTTTTCTACTCTTCTTCCTACAGCTGTTGTCAGAGTTCGGGATAAACAGGGATTTCAACATGACGTTCGCGCTTTGCTAGACACCGGTTCGCAAGTCTCTTTCATAACAGAGCAGACCGTTCAACGTTTGGGCATGACACGGAAACCATCGCGAATCCCTATTATGGGCGTTGGATCTACCTCAGCTGGTGTCACCAATGGTTTGGTATCGCTCAACCTATCTTCACGTTTTGATACGAACAATATTGATATCAATTGTTATGTCATCTCCAAATTGACTTCTTTGATTCCCCCAGTCTCCACTTCGCAAGTGAATATTCTTGATTACCTGTCGCTTGATTTAGCTGATCCTAGTTTCAATAAGCCAGGTTCTATTGACATTCTTATAGGGGCAGACAAAGTGTTTAATATTTTCACGGGATCATCAGAGCAAAAGGCTAAGGATATTCCTAATTGTGTTTCTACTATCTTCGGGTGGGTTATCGCAGGCGGTACACCACAGCTTCGAGCTTCAAACAATCAGGAAGTTAACAGTTTTTCTACGCAGCTTGACTTTTCACAGGAGTTTGACCTTGAACGTTTCTGGCGACTAGAGGAGGTTCATTCTGAACCTATCCTTTCTGTTGAAGAGCAACAAGCCGAGGAACATTTTGCTTTAACTCATAGTCGTGCTTCTGATGGACGTTACATAGTACGTTTGCCTTTTAGAAGGAATTCCAATTCAAATCTTTGTAATTCCTTTGGCATTGCTCTAAATCGATTGCGCTCAATGGAACGCAAGTTTTCATCAAATCCTGAATTAAAAGCTCAATATAATAACTTTCTTAACGAATATCTAGCATTAGGGCATATGGAGGAAGTTCCGGAGCATGAAATTGCTCAACAACAATTCAACTGTTATTACTTGCCTCATCATGCGGTTATAAAAAGCGATAGTACTACAACTAAGCTGCGAGTAGTATTTGACGGTTCAGCTAAACCTCATCAATCCAAAGCATCTTCTCTCAACGAGCTTCTTCTTGTTGGTCCCACCATTCAACGCGACATTTTCACCATTTGTCTTCGAAGTCGCCGTCATACTTACGTTATTTCTGGGGATATAGAAAAGATGTTCCGCCAGATTTGGGTTGCTTCAAACCACAAAAAATATCAACGAATCATATGGCGTTCTTCTCCTGAAGAGTCAATAAAACATTATAACTTATTGACTGTTACTTATGGAACTTCAGCAGCACCCTTTTTATCGGTACGTACATTAAAACAACTAGCACTTGACTATGCAAGCACTTATTCGCGAGCTTCAAACGTTATTCTTAACGACTTCTACGTCGATGATGTTTTTTCTGGAGCTGACACAGTAGAAGACGTCATGTCCCTTCGGAACGAACTTGTTCAACTCCTGAATCTAGGCGGTTTCAATTTACGGAAGTGGACAACAAATTGCTGGCCTCTATTGGTTTCACTACCAGAGGAGCAACGCGAGATGTCCCCAGTTGAATTTGAAGAATCATGTGTAGTTAAGGTCCTTGGTCTTCGATGGTGTCCTTCCAAAGATTGCTTCTCCTACAGGGTCGTTCTCGTATTCTCTCCGATGCTTCCCGTGTGTTTGACCCATTGGGATTCCTTTCACCAATAGTGGTTGCGATCAAAATATTCTTTCAGGATTTATGGCGACAAAAATTGGGATGGGATGAAGAAGTTCCTGACGAGCTTGCTAAGCGCTGGAACAACATTCGTGATGAACTTCAATCTGTGGAATCAATATCCATTCCGAGAGTCCTGTGGGCTAATAAGAACTGGGAACTTCATGCATTTTGTGATGCATCTCTGGATGCTTATGCAGCTATTGTTTACTGTCGAAGTGTAAACGAAAACGGAAATATAGTGATAAATATTGTAGCAGCAAAGAGCAGAGTTGCTCCAATTAAAGTGTTGTCACTTCCAAAACTCGAGCTTTGCGGAGCTCTTCTACTAACTCGATTGGTAAACAAAATTAAAATATCTTTGCAGGAAAAAGACCTCCGTATATTCGCCTGGACAGATTCCTCGATTGTTTTGCATTGGATATCTGCCCCTCCCAAAAAATGGTCTGTTTTCGTTGCCAATCGAACATCTGAAATACAGTCATCAATTCCATTTAAATGCTGGAATCATGTCCGCTCATCGCAAAACCCAGCTGATGTAGCATCGCGAGGAATTCAACCATCACTCTTATCATCTACAGACATCTGGTGGAATGGTCCATCTTGGCTAAAAAAGGAGCCTACTGAATGGCCAGTATCGCGGTATAGTATGGAAGATGTTTCTACCGAAGAATTGGAAGAACGAAAAAGTACAAAAGCTCAGGTATTCGTTTCAAATTTGAACTCAGAAAACATTTTCGACAATCTAATTTCTAAATCTTCAAATTGGTTTAAATTAGTTCGCGTAGTAGCATACATTTTTCGGTTTTATAGAAACTCTCGTTTTACAAAAAACAAAGAATCTTCTCACTTTTTATTCGCTCAAGAAATCGAGGAGGCAAAAACATTTCTAATAAAAAGTGCACAGTTATCTCTTTTTGGTTTTGAAATTAACCTCTTAAGGAAAGGAAAGGAACTTCCTTCAAAAAATAGACTCGTATCGCTCGCTCCGTTTCTTGATAAATCTAGTATCCTTCGTGTCGGTGGACGTATAGAACATTCGGACTTGTCATACAATGAAAAACACCCTATAATTTTGTGTAAATCCCATCCAATTTCTGAACTTATAGCTAATAATATCCATAAACAATATTTACATGCCTGTGTAACGTTAATGATGGCTTTACTAAAACAAAAATTTTATATTCTCGGTGGCAGAAATTTATTACGCAAAATAGTTTTTGCTTGTGTACCTTGTTTTCGACAACGGCAAACGACATCTAATCAACTTATGGGTGACCTACCAATAGAGCGTGTACGATTTTCACGCCCCTTTAGCAAAGTCGGTTGCGACTATGCAGGCCCCATTACACTTCGCCTTGCTCGCGGTCGAAATCCAAAATTCGTTAAGGCATACATCGCACTTTTCGTATGTTTCGTTACCAAAGGAGTTCACATCGAATTAGTTAGCGACTTATCGACAGATGCTTTCCTATTAGCTCTAGACCGTTTCGTGGCTCGTCGTGGTAAACCGACAGAAATATGGAGTGACAACGCTACTAACTTCCATGGTGCTAAAAGGAAACTTGGGGAACTATACGAACTTCTTCTGAGTCAACAACAGAACAGCATAATATTTGACCATCTTTCAAAAATCCAAATCAATTGGAATTTTATACCACCATCCTCACCCCACTTCGGAGGACTATGGGAGGCGGGTGTAAAATCGGTGAAATCTCATCTTAAACGCGTCATTGGTGATCATAGACTTACTTATGAAGAGATGTATACTCTTCTGTCCAAAATCGAAAATCTCCTTAACTCACGCCCAATGTGGCAAACATCTGACATTGAACCTATAGCTCTTACTCCATCACACTTTATGATTGGAGAATCTTATTCTGCTGTCCCTTTACCTAATGTTTCTTCAACAAATATTTCAATCAAAAATAACTGGTCTCTATTACAGGCACTTATGCAAGGTTTCTGGAAACGCTGGCATCAAGAGTATCTAACATCACTGCAGAGCCGACCAAAATGGCAAAGGATACAACGAGATTTTCAAATTGACGACATTGTTCTATTGAAGGAACCTAACCTGCCCCCATCTATGTGGGCCCTTGGAAAAATTGCTGATATCCATCTTGGACCTGATAAAAGATGTCGAGTAGTTACGGTCAGAACCAAATCTGGAATCTACGTTCGACCAGTAGTTAAAGTGGCAGCCTTGCCTTTTGCTGAAAGACCGGAATCTTCCAGGGGGGGCTGAATGTTTAAGACTTCAAATGAAAAAAAAACAACTTAAATTATGAATTTATATATTGTTGAATTACAACCAAACATTTGTTAATTTACATTACATTTGAGCCAATTCTCTTCTTATACCAATTGAAATGTCACTTAAATTTTTCTTAATTCTTCTTTGTCGGTACATTCTTTTATGCTGCTGCTTGCTATTGCACTTATCAACTTTCTCTTTCGAAGCCAACCATCACCACAAGCAGTCGCAGCAGCAGCCAGCCTAAGTATCATTTTCCCACATTATTATAATTTATAAAAAATAAAATTTCAACAAATTTGATTATATAATTGAACAAAACCCTTCTTTTATTCAACGTTTTTCTAAATCTACAGTTCACACCATATAATATAAAACATTGGTCCTTCGAGCCGGATTAAAAAGTGAATTGTGCGGTACATTGAAATAAATTAATAACGTGACTAGAAGATTAATTAATTAAGAGTCGATTAACACGATTCTTTTAACTTTGATGAATGCTTTCAGGTTGTGCTCCGTTTTAGTTAAAGAACTTCGTATGGAAATTTAAGCGAGTTAATAGATTTAGCAATATTGTGCAGATCTGAAAAATATATGAAAATATACCACATCGTATAGAGGTATATACATACATATGTACATAGGTGCTTCTCAAAACACGTGTAACAGTTTTTTATTGAGAAATTAACTTTTTTATTGAACAATTTTCTGTGCGTGTATACGTAGAGCATTTTTTCGACATTTTTCTGGACATTTTCATAATCTTTGTTAAGAATGCAATTCGTTAAGGGAAAACGTGGTCGCGCAAAGGCTTCTCTAACAAATCAATTAGCGTTTTCGGAAACAATTGATGGTTCCACTACAGTTGCTAATTTAGAAATTCATTTAGCTAGGCTTTTGGAATCCTGGTCAGAATTCAATTCTTATTCCGATCAGCTTTATGAATTTGTCGATGACGACGGGTTCGTTGACCCAGAGCCAGAATACTCCGAATATGAGCAAAAATATTTGACCTCACATGCCGCGATAACCGACGCGATCCGTGCTAAGACACCCGCTCCGAATCCATCTCCTCCGGGCTCTACTGTTGCTTCAATTAGCGAATCGCTTGCCACTCAACAAAAGGAGTTTTTACAAAAACTCGAGGCCAACAAATCACCAAAAGCTGTGCATCTGCCCAAACTTCAAGTGCCTACTTTTAACGGTGATTACAAAGATTGGCCCGGCTTCAAAGATATATTTCTCGGAACAATAGATACTAATTCCTCACTTTCTGGAACTCAGAAGTTTCAGTATTTAAAATCATTTCTCGGGAAACAACCTGGTGACTTGTTTAAGAATACTCCATGTACGGACAAAAACTACGTCGAGGCATGGGACAAATTAGAAGAGCGTTATGATAGGACGGTTTTAATTATTCAGTCGTTCATTGAAACTTTTATTTCGCTACCATCTTCAAAGTCTAATCCTACGTTGCTTCGCAAAATAACTGACGATGCGGATGAAGTGCTAAGAGGTCTCGTTGCAGGCTACGTCTAGGGACCCTTGGCTAATTTATATTTTGATGCAGAAACTAGATTACGAAACTAAACAAGCGTGGGCTCTTGATGTAGGATCTAAAACTGATACAACCATCCAGCAGTTCCTCGACTTTTTACAAACAAGGTGTAATAGCCTTGAAGCTTGCTGTTCAGTATCTAATTCCACCAGGTCTTCAAAAGTTCAAAAGGGAATCCATACTCACGTGGTTGAAACTAAAGCAGGGTGTCCTAAGTGTCATGAGGACCATCAGCTTTTCTCTTGCAAATTGTTTACTTCGCTAGGTTGTGAAGCTCGTCGTGATTATGCTAGGGAAAATAAGCTTTGTTTCAATTGTCTTCGTATAGGACATCCTTCAAATAAATGTCGGTCATATTCGAGGTGCAAAACATGCAACAAACGGCACCATACATTACTCCACCCTCCTGAAATTGGGTCACCAAAACCATCCAGTGTTATTGATTCTCAATCATCTAACACCAAATCGTTGGCGTCGTCGTCGTCGTCGTCGTCGTCGGGCAGCTCTACTTGTAATCCTTCAATCGTTAATTGTCATTCGCTAGATCCATCTCGTTGTTTTTCTACTCTTCTTCCTACAGCTGTTGTCAGAGTTCGGGATAAACAGGGATTTCAACATGACGTTCGCGCTTTGCTAGACACCGGTTCGCAAGTCTCTTTCATAACAGAGCAGACCGTTCAACGTTTGGGCATGACACGGAAACCATCGCGAATCCCTATTATGGGCGTTGGATCTACCTCAGCTGGTGTCACCAATGGTTTGGTATCGCTCAACCTATCTTCACGTTTTGATACGAACAATATTGATATCAATTGTTATGTCATCTCCAAATTGACTTCTTTGATTCCCCCAGTCTCCACTTCGCAAGTGAATATTCTTGATTACCTGTCGCTTGATTTAGCTGATCCTAGTTTCAATAAGCCAGGTTCTATTGACATTCTTATAGGGGCAGACAAAGTGTTTAATATTTTCACGGGATCATCAGAGCAAAAGGCTAAGGATATTCCTAATTGTGTTTCTACTATCTTCGGGTGGGTTATCGCAGGCGGTACACCACAGCTTCGAGCTTCAAACAATCAGGAAGTTAACAGTTTTTCTACGCAGCTTGACTTTTCACAGGAGTTTGACCTTGAACGTTTCTGGCGACTAGAGGAGGTTCATTCTGAACCTATCCTTTCTGTTGAAGAGCAACAAGCCGAGGAACATTTTGCTTTAACTCATAGTCGTGCTTCTGATGGACGTTACATAGTACGTTTGCCTTTTAGAAGGAATTCCAATTCAAATCTTTGTAATTCCTTTGGCATTGCTCTAAATCGATTGCGCTCAATGGAACGCAAGTTTTCATCAAATCCTGAATTAAAAGCTCAATATAATAACTTTCTTAACGAATATCTAGCATTAGGGCATATGGAGGAAGTTCCGGAGCATGAAATTGCTCAACAACAATTCAACTGTTATTACTTGCCTCATCATGCGGTTATAAAAAGCGATAGTACTACAACTAAGCTGCGAGTAGTATTTGACGGTTCAGCTAAACCTCATCAATCCAAAGCATCTTCTCTCAACGAGCTTCTTCTTGTTGGTCCCACCATTCAACGCGACATTTTCACCATTTGTCTTCGAAGTCGCCGTCATACTTACGTTATTTCTGGGGATATAGAAAAGATGTTCCGCCAGATTTGGGTTGCTTCAAACCACAAAAAATATCAACGAATCATATGGCGTTCTTCTCCTGAAGAGTCAATAAAACATTATAACTTATTGACTGTTACTTATGGAACTTCAGCAGCACCCTTTTTATCGGTACGTACATTAAAACAACTAGCACTTGACTATGCAAGCACTTATTCGCGAGCTTCAAACGTTATTCTTAACGACTTCTACGTCGATGATGTTTTTTCTGGAGCTGACACAGTAGAAGACGTCATGTCCCTTCGGAACGAACTTGTTCAACTCCTGAATCTAGGCGGTTTCAATTTACGGAAGTGGACAACAAATTGCTGGCCTCTATTGGTTTCACTACCAGAGGAGCAACGCGAGATGTCCCCAGTTGAATTTGAAGAATCATGTGTAGTTAAGGTCCTTGGTCTTCGATGGTGTCCTTCCAAAGATTGCTTCTCCTACAGGGTCGTTCTCGTATTCTCTCCGATGCTTCCCGTGTGTTTGACCCATTGGGATTCCTTTCACCAATAGTGGTTGCGATCAAAATATTCTTTCAGGATTTATGGCGACAAAAATTGGGATGGGATGAAGAAGTTCCTGACGAGCTTGCTAAGCGCTGGAACAACATTCGTGATGAACTTCAATCTGTGGAATCAATATCCATTCCGAGAGTCCTGTGGGCTAATAAGAACTGGGAACTTCATGCATTTTGTGATGCATCTCTGGATGCTTATGCAGCTATTGTTTACTGTCGAAGTGTAAACGAAAACGGAAATATAGTGATAAATATTGTAGCAGCAAAGAGCAGAGTTGCTCCAATTAAAGTGTTGTCACTTCCAAAACTCGAGCTTTGCGGAGCTCTTCTACTAACTCGATTGGTAAACAAAATTAAAATATCTTTGCAGGAAAAAGACCTCCGTATATTCGCCTGGACAGATTCCTCGATTGTTTTGCATTGGATATCTGCCCCTCCCAAAAAATGGTCTGTTTTCGTTGCCAATCGAACATCTGAAATACAGTCATCAATTCCATTTAAATGCTGGAATCATGTCCGCTCATCGCAAAACCCAGCTGATGTAGCATCGCGAGGAATTCAACCATCACTCTTATCATCTACAGACATCTGGTGGAATGGTCCATCTTGGCTAAAAAAGGAGCCTACTGAATGGCCAGTATCGCGGTATAGTATGGAAGATGTTTCTACCGAAGAATTGGAAGAACGAAAAAGTACAAAAGCTCAGGTATTCGTTTCAAATTTGAACTCAGAAAACATTTTCGACAATCTAATTTCTAAATCTTCAAATTGGTTTAAATTAGTTCGCGTAGTAGCATACATTTTTCGGTTTTATAGAAACTCTCGTTTTACAAAAAACAAAGAATCTTCTCACTTTTTATTCGCTCAAGAAATCGAGGAGGCAAAAACATTTCTAATAAAAAGTGCACAGTTATCTCTTTTTGGTTTTGAAATTAACCTCTTAAGGAAAGGAAAGGAACTTCCTTCAAAAAATAGACTCGTATCGCTCGCTCCGTTTCTTGATAAATCTAGTATCCTTCGTGTCGGTGGACGTATAGAACATTCGGACTTGTCATACAATGAAAAACACCCTATAATTTTGTGTAAATCCCATCCAATTTCTGAACTTATAGCTAATAATATCCATAAACAATATTTACATGCCTGTGTAACGTTAATGATGGCTTTACTAAAACAAAAATTTTATATTCTCGGTGGCAGAAATTTATTACGCAAAATAGTTTTTGCTTGTGTACCTTGTTTTCGACAACGGCAAACGACATCTAATCAACTTATGGGTGACCTACCAATAGAGCGTGTACGATTTTCACGCCCCTTTAGCAAAGTCGGTTGCGACTATGCAGGCCCCATTACACTTCGCCTTGCTCGCGGTCGAAATCCAAAATTCGTTAAGGCATACATCGCACTTTTCGTATGTTTCGTTACCAAAGGAGTTCACATCGAATTAGTTAGCGACTTATCGACAGATGCTTTCCTATTAGCTCTAGACCGTTTCGTGGCTCGTCGTGGTAAACCGACAGAAATATGGAGTGACAACGCTACTAACTTCCATGGTGCTAAAAGGAAACTTGGGGAACTATACGAACTTCTTCTGAGTCAACAACAGAACAGCATAATATTTGACCATCTTTCAAAAATCCAAATCAATTGGAATTTTATACCACCATCCTCACCCCACTTCGGAGGACTATGGGAGGCGGGTGTAAAATCGGTGAAATCTCATCTTAAACGCGTCATTGGTGATCATAGACTTACTTATGAAGAGATGTATACTCTTCTGTCCAAAATCGAAAATCTCCTTAACTCACGCCCAATGTGGCAAACATCTGACATTGAACCTATAGCTCTTACTCCATCACACTTTATGATTGGAGAATCTTATTCTGCTGTCCCTTTACCTAATGTTTCTTCAACAAATATTTCAATCAAAAATAACTGGTCTCTATTACAGGCACTTATGCAAGGTTTCTGGAAACGCTGGCATCAAGAGTATCTAACATCACTGCAGAGCCGACCAAAATGGCAAAGGATACAACGAGATTTTCAAATTGACGACATTGTTCTATTGAAGGAACCTAACCTGCCCCCATCTATGTGGGCCCTTGGAAAAATTGCTGATATCCATCTTGGACCTGATAAAAGATGTCGAGTAGTTACGGTCAGAACCAAATCTGGAATCTACGTTCGACCAGTAGTTAAAGTGGCAGCCTTGCCTTTTGCTGAAAGACCGGAATCTTCCAGGGGGGGCTGAATGTTTAAGACTTCAAATGAAAAAAAAACAACTTAAATTATGAATTTATATATTGTTGAATTACAACCAAACATTTGTTAATTTACATTACATTTGAGCCAATTCTCTTCTTATACCAATTGAAATGTCACTTAAATTTTTCTTAATTCTTCTTTGTCGGTACATTCTTTTATGCTGCTGCTTGCTATTGCACTTATCAACTTTCTCTTTCGAAGCCAACCATCACCACAAGCAGTCGCAGCAGCAGCCAGCCTAAGTATCATTTTCCCACATTATTATAATTTATAAAAAATAAAATTTCAACAAATTTGATTATATAATTGAACAAAACCCTTCTTTTATTCAACGTTTTTCTAAATCTACAGTTCACACCATATAATATAAAACACAATTTGTAACCTAATTTTTAATTCGTGAGCATAATTGTCGTAGTCATAAATTTTTTTTTATTAATCAATGCATCAGTCGGTAAGCAGGGCAGTTTCCCATAAATAAGCTCATACGGTGAATAACCAGTGTCTATATGTGGTGTTGTATTGTTTGCGAACGTAAAATATGGAACCCAATTGTCCCATTCATTGTCTTTGATATTTGATAGTGAGAATTCATTAATGTCGTTTTCAATTGGCAATCCGGAATTGGTTTTAGATGCGAAATCCCAATTGAACAGTTTTTTTCGATTCTGAAAAATTTGAAGTTTGGTGTGACTGTATTAGTATTTAAAGCAATCACATCACAATTCGCACAATTTTTAAATGTAAAAAATATGACATTTATCAAGTGCGACATTAAAATCTTTGAATGTGTGAGTGATTCTGTTTTTGCTTCTGATTTCAAATCCAGAAGAGAAATTATCTTTTTTTTAGAATCAGAACTGTCGCTTTTGCCCAATTGAACGCATTCAGAATGCTTTTTTCTGCTTCCAGATTGCCAATTGAAAACGACATAAGTGTTGTTAACTAAGTAACTTTGTAATCAATTTATTTTTATTTTTAAATATTTTATATTTTACTTCACTTGAATATAAGCTCTCGTTCTGATAACACGCTTCTGGGTTTTATTTCAATTTAATAAATTATTTTATTTTGAATTAAATCAACTATTCTACAGGTTATGGGCCCAGAGAATTAAAAGATTCTGATTTGTTTGGAACTTAAAGAACGTTATTTAATTACGAAGACTGAGTTTATTATTTTTGGCCCTTATACATAATTTTCAAGAAAAATGGCAAATGAAAAGAATTCAAGTTTTTTGTCAGCAATTGGGCGACTCAAGGGAAGAGAAAATTATGCTACTTGGAAATTTGCTATGCAAACATATTTAGAATATGTTGAACATTGGGATGCAGTCTTGGGAACTGAAACCGTAGCGGCAAAAGATACCAAGGCAAGAACGGCAATTATATTGAACATTGATCCCAGTCTATATATTCATGTTGAAGGTTCTTCAAACGCGAAAGAAGTTTGGGATAAATTGCAAGCCACTTTTGAAGATAAGGGTAGAGCCAATCGTATTCAATTGGTCAAACAATTAACTGGAACTAAATTAGAAAATTGCAATTCAATGGATGCTTACGTATCATCGATTATAACAGCAGCACATCGCTTAAATGCTATAGGGTTCAAGGTCGATGACGAGTGGTTGGCAATATTCTTAATGTGTGGTTTGACTGAAAAGTATGCTCCGATGGTGATGGCTCTTGACAATACTGAAACCAAGTTGTCTAGCGATAGTGTTAAAACTAAGTTATTACAAGAGATTTCATCCACAAATAATGAAAATGCGTTTTTTAATAGCAACAATAAAGGAAAACGTGTACAACAGAAAAACATTCGTTGTTATAGTTGCAATAAAAAAGGCCATAAGTCTCCTGACTGTCCCAGTCAAACCGTAAATAAGAATTCGAAGAAGAATCATGATACTGGCAGTAAATTTGGGGCTTCATGTAGTGCAGTTTTTCTGACTGGAAGTTTTAACAAAAATGATTGGTATATTGACTCTGGTGCAACACAACATTTAACAATGAACAGGAACTGGATTTTTAATGGTGAAAAGTCACTTATTTCTGAAATTACTGCTGCAAATAGTATCAAGATGTTGAGCTATTAACTGAGGTGAATGGTCAACCTAATCGTATAGATGTGACGAACGTTTTGTATATTCCCGACATATCTGCCAATTTACTATCGGTAAGTCAAATGACAAAACGTGGTAATGATGTTAAATTTTTTAAGGACCGTTGTGAGATTCGAGATCGACAAGGTTATTTAGTAGCGAAGGCAACAATGATTGATGGACTCTATCGATTGAATGGCTTAAAAAACTTCAGCTGTATCGCAGTTGCTTCAACTGACAGTTCTGAGACGTGGCATCGTCGTTTAGGCCATTTAAACTTCCAAGATTTGAAGAAAATGAAATCTGGTGCTGTTGACGGTGTTACATTTGATGAAGATAGTGGGGACCACGTATGTATTACATGCTTGAAAGGAAAGCAACATCGTCTTCCTTTTGACAAGAATGGTTTGAGGGCAAACGAATTGCTTGAAGTGATTCATGCAGATTTGGTAGGACCCATGGAAAATGTGTCAATCGGTGGATCTAGATATGCGTTGGTTCTAGTTGATGATTTCAGTCGTATGACGTTTACGTATTTTTTGAAATCAAAAGATGAAGTTTTCGAGAAGTTCTGTGAATTCAAAACATACGTTGAAAATCAAACCGACAAGAGAATCAAAAAGTTCAGATCTGACAACGGAACCGAATTCTGCAATCGACAATTCAAGAAATTTTTCAAATCTTGTGGTATTGGAAGACAGACTTCGACTCCTTACACTCCACAGCAAAATGGACTTGCTGAGAGGACAGTTCGTACAGTGGTAGAGCGTGCAAGGTGTATGTTAGAGGATGCAAATCTCCCTAAAATGTTTTGGGCTGAAGCTGTGTCAACCGCAACGTACCTGAAAAATTGTTCTGTCTCTCGTGTTCTTCAGCATAAAACACCAATAGAAATTTGGAGTGGATCAAAACCAAATTTAAGCCACTTGAGAATTTTTGGGTCGATGGCAATGGTGCATGTTCCAGACCAAAAACGAAAAAAGCTTGATGTTAAATCAAGAAAATTAATTTTTATGGGATACGCTGAAGGCACCAAAGGTTATCGCTTGTATGATCCAAACACAAGGCAAGTAATCATAAGCAGAGATGTGATCTTCTTGGAATCAGACGTTGGAAGCAAAAATGATGTTACCTTTCTGGAATCAGAAAATGGAAATGAAGATGATCGTAAGGAAGATGATGGTATTGAAGTCAAGTTACAAGGAAGAGTTAATGAAGTTGCTGTCCCAGAAACAGACATAGATTCTACTTGGAGAATATTGACAGATGAAAAATCTATTGACATTGAATGTGGTACAGAAGATGATGCTGTTGAATCTGATTTTGATGCAGAAATTGAATCTGAAAACAATGAAAGTGCTACGGGAAATGTAACATCCAATGAGAATGTCAGCTCATTAACTTCATTAAGACGTTCAGAGCGACCACCTAAGCAGAGAAAATTCCCGGACTGTGTCACATATTTGACATCTGATATTTTTGATGAACCAAATACAGTTGAAGAGGCGCTTTCCGGAACAGACGCTGAACACTGGAAAAATGCCATGGAGGAAGAATATCAATCTTTACTCGGAAATAAAACTTGGGAATTGGTTGAGTTACCAAAAGAAAGAAAATCTATAAATTCAAAATGGGTTTTTAAAATCAAAACCGATTCAAATGGAGCTATTGTTCGATATAAGGCAAGACTAGTGGCTAAAGGGTGTAGTCAGAAAGCTGGAATTGATTACGAGGAAATATTTTCGCCCGTAGTTCGATATTCTTCTATTCGAATATTGATGGCATTGGCAGCAAAGTATAAATTGGACATTGATCAGATGGACGCAATTACAGCTTTTCTTCAAGGAGATGTGGAGGAACAAATTTACATGTGACAGCCAGAATGCTTTGATGATGGCAGTGGCCGAGTTTGTTTACTGAAGAAGGCTATCTATGGGCTTAAACAAGCTAGCCGCCAATGGAATGTTAAACTTAATGATGTTCTGGTAAAAGCTGGCTTCAAACGAAGTGAATCAGATGCATGCATATATGTTCGAAGAGAAGGGAAGAGCATGATTTTTGTGGCTGTTTATGTCGATGATTTGCTGATATTTTCAAACAACAATGCATGGAAAAATCAACTGAAAAGTAATCTGACAAAACACTTTAGCATGAAAGACTTGGGTGAAGCAAGCAGTTGTATTGGAATGCATATAACGCATGATCGTAAGAATGGCACAATTTCATTGGACCAAGAAAAATATACAAAAATGATTCTCGAAAAATTTGGAATGTCGAACTGTCATCCGATAGATTCACCAGCGGATACCAATAGCAAGCTGACAAAGGCTATGTCGCCGAAAACTGAAGATGAGTTCGATGACATGAAGAATGTTCCATATCAGGAAGCTGTGGGAAGCATTTTGTATCTTTCTCAATGTACTCGGCCTGACATCGCATATGCAATTGGAAATGTCAGCAGATTTAATCAAGAACCTGGTCGACCACATTGGAATGCAGTTAAGCGAATATTCCGTTACCTAAAGAAAACAAGCGACTACAAATTAACATTTGGATCGAAGGAAGAAACATCGGAATTACATGGTTATAGTGATGCTGATTGGGCATCAGATGTTGATGGAAGATTATCTTGCACTGGTTATCTTTTCAAACTTCAAAATGGTGCTATATCCTGGGCAAGTAAACGACAACCGACAGTGGCACTGTCTACAGCTGAAGCTGAATATATGGCGCTTTCAGCAGCAACACAAGAAGCTTTATGGATTCGACAAATATTGGGTGAGCTGCATGAAAATTTAGAAAAGAAAACTATGATCCTTTGTGATAATGAAAGTGCAATGAAGATAGCAAAAACTGAAGTCTGTAGTCAAAGGACGAAGCATATTGACATACGTCATCATTTTGTGCGTCAGTGTGTCATAAAGTACAAAACTATTGGACTTGAGAAAGTACATACTGAGAAGATGGTTGCAGACAATCTTACAAAACCAGTCAATCACTTAAAACATACTTTTTGTACAAAAAATATGGGCTTGTCAAATTGTTAATTGTTTGTTATTTTTGTATTGTTATATGTTGTTTAATTTAAAGATTTAAATAATTGATTAAGTGGGGATGTTGTTAACTAAGTAACTTTGTAATCAATTTATTTTTATTTTTAAATATTTTATATTTTACTTCACTTGAATATAAGCTCTCGTTCTGATAACACGCTTCTGGGTTTTATTTCAATTTAATAAATTATTTTATTTTGAATTAAATCAACTATTCTACAATAAGTCATAAGTGTCCGATGATTTCTTTCAAGGGCACATATATGTAGTTTGGTGGTGATATGGAGAAGAGAATGTTTGTCTTATCTTTAATAACGAACATATGCTAATAAGTTCGTTATTAAATTCTGTAGCTTTATCCGATTTTAGAATCTTAAAGTGTCCATATCTAAGAATAATCTTCCACTAAAGTTTTTGCTGTTGTTATTGCGTCTTTTGATGACATAGGGTATGCGACAATAAATTTAGTTAGCTCACATTGCATGGTTAGAATATATCTGTTTTCATTTGATATTCGTAATGGTCCGACTCTGTCAATTGACACTACTTCAAAACTGTTGCTTGGAGTGGCTGTAATCGTTTGTGGTTCTATTGTGTTTTTTGTTTGTTTGTTTCTTGCACATGAATCACAATTTTGTATGAATTGTTTTACCATTTCATTCATCTTTCGCTATATGTATCATTGTTTTAATTTTATTAAAGTTTTTCGTATACCTACCTAAATGTCCACCGTGTGCAGAGTTATGAAATTCGTCGATAAGTTTGTATTTGGTTAAATCATCAAGTATTTGTTTTGGGGCGTTATACAGGGTGAGTCATGAGCAATGCGACAAAATGCTAGGGCGTGTAGGTTGCGTTGATACAAGAAAAAGAATCGTATGGGAGATGGGTCTATTCCCCTCCGTTTAGCCGGGAGGGGCAATTTTCGAAAAAACTGACTTAAAATGGGAAAAAAATTATTTAAAATCAACGGCTTCATTCACAATGCTGTGCGATACGTTTTTGAAAAGCCAATAACTTTTTCTTTCATTCTGCGTTTAAATAAATCTATTCTAAGAAACAGTTTTTGAAATATTAATTTTCAAAGTCAAAATTTTGAAAAAAAAAATTGAAAAAAAAATTTCAAATTCATTTTTTTCAAAATTTTACGTAATTAAGTGCTAATTTCAATTTCAAAATTCAATGCTGTTATTAATTTTAAGTCTAAATAAGAAAACCGGATGCAAAAATTTTATGTCTTTCTCAAGAAATTAAAAAAAAACCAAAACCAAAACCTTTTTCTAAGAAAAACATTTATTTTTATTGTAACGAAGCAATTTATTTATTTATTTAGCATTAATCTTAGTTTTTTTACTTTTTTTTAATTGGAGTTTTATGAGAACGTAATATAATTAAACAGTATTGGAATAACCCTGGATTAATATTATTTTCATTGATAACTTCTGAAAACTGACCTGTCAATATTTTTACCTTGGCCTGCCCGCAGCCCATGGGTTCTACCTGTTATGGGGACAATAGGGACAATAAAACCGCATTTTTTTAATGAAAAAAAAATAAAATTGCAACGCAAGATAAATAAAAGGCATTGCAGTTTGGCTTAGTAATTATTTCCAATTTGAATATTAACTCATTAACACGTAACGATGTCAAGCTCATACACCCGAGAAGAATTAACGGACATGCATTTCTGCTACGGTTTAGCTAATGGTCGAAGTCGTGAAGCCGAAAGACTGTACGCCGAAAGATATCCCGATAGGAGGTGTCCCCATCATAGCACGTTTCCAAGAATCCACCGACGTCTAAAGGCCCAACTATAATAGGCATAAGCAAACATAAGCTAATGTCAAAAATCTAACGAAAATTTGCTTATGTTTGCAAAAATACCACGCATATCCATAATTGACTTAAAGTAGCTGATGAAAGCCACAGATGACAGACAAAGATTGAGAACAAAATATTATGTTCTCTCTGAATCTCTGAAATATGTTACACATACACGCACATTAATTGTGAAATAATTCACATGCACACTGTATCTGTTTGTTTTTCGTGTGTATTTGAACAAAAATGGCAGATTTTACTTATGCGCCGAGCGACTGAGATCGCTCTTGCTTATGTTTGGTAAATTCAACGAAGAAGAGAAACATTTAACGAAACGGAGCTAGACTCCATTATGGTTATTCAATAGGGTCTGTTTATATTCGCACGTTTGCTTATGCGCGCATAAGCTCGGTGATGTCCATTATAGTTCTACCTTAAGAGATCATGGAGTGCTGGAGCATCGAAGAAGCGAAAGGCCAGTTTCTGATGAGTCAAGAATCTTAGATGAAAGAATTCTGGATTTAGTCCGAAATAATCCCTCCGTCAGTACAAGAAGGATATCCACTATGCTTGGAGTGTCCCAATCTAGAGCATGTCGAGTACTTCGGGCGGAAAATTTACACCCGTACCACTTTACGCCTGTTCAGGAACTCACCTCAAACGACAAGTTATTGAGAACCGAATTTTGTAGAACATTACTACTTAGAAATGAAACCGAACAAAACTATTTTAGAAGAATATTCTGGACAGATGAAGCACAGTTTACTAGGGATGGGGTTACTAACTTCCACAATTTACATTATTGGAGTAGCGCCAATCCACACAAAAAAAAAAAACAAAACAAATCACAACACCGCTTTAGTTGTAATGTTTGGCTTGGTATTGTTGGACACACTGTGATCGGGCCCCGGTTTTTGAATTCCATTATTAATGGAGAATCATACCTGCAATTCCTACTAGACCTTTTACCCGATTTATTAGACAGCGTTCCATTGGTTATAGCAGATACTTCAATCTACCAACAAGATGGTGCTCCAGCACACTACAGCTTACAGGTGCGAAACTGGCTGGATGATCATTTTAGTGACCGTTGGATCGGAAGAAGGGGCCCCACGGAATGGCCGCCTAGGTCACCAGATTTAACTCCCCTAGATTTCTATGCATGGGGATTTATGAAGAATTATGTTTACGAAGTGGAAATAGTATCATTGGAACAACTGAAGGAACGAATTGAAGTCGCTGGAGTCAAATTGCAGGAAAATTTGTCAAGCATAAAATTATGTGAAGCCATTACAAGGAGATATAATCTATGCCTTCTAAACAATGGAGATCATATCGAGAATTTTTTTATAAGTACTTCCAATAAAAAATATAGTAAAAATAAAAGGAATAAAAAAAACCAAAAAAACTAAGATTAATGCTTCTTAAATTGCTTCGTTACAATAAAAATAAATGTTTTTCTTAGAAAAAGGTGGTTTTGGTTTTTTTTTTAATTTCTTGAGAACGACATAAAATTTTTGCATCCGGTTTTCTCATTTAGACTTAAAATTAATAACAGCATTGAATTTTGAAATTAAAATTAGCACTTAATTACGTAAAATTTTGAAAAAAATGAATTTGAAATTTTTGTTTCAATTTTTATTAGTAATATTATTATATAACTTTGAATAGAATTCAAGCCGAATATTAAAGAATAATAAGCTCTAAGATAAGCGAGTGAAGCAGGAACTTTTTCCTTCTAACGCAAAAGCTGCGCGATCGAGTGTAGGAATACCCACTTCGGGTGGATAAAGCAATCCGGAATTAAAATGAACAAAATAACAAGGTATTTATAAACTGTTAGTATAACTTTCTTAAAGTAAAGAAATCCAAAAGAAAGAATCCTGAAAAGAAAAAAAAAAAAAAAGAACAATTATTTAGCATAACATGTGATTTTTTTTCTAAAGTCTTTTCTTTGCAATCCATATAGGGGCAACGAAGAAATAAGACGGGGCTGATAAGAACAAAGAAAATTATGTTAAAAGCATCTTTCAAGATTAACCAAAAAGAAAATTAATAAAAGCATAAAATTCCGAGGGCCAGACAAATTCTTCAGAATTTTTATAAAAAAAAGCTACAAAATTCTCTAGGAATACATTATAAAACATTACGAAATTCCATTGAATTACCACTAAAATATCCTACAAAAATTCAAGAAATATCCTACAAAGAATCAAGAAAAAATTCTTACAAAAAAATATATGAAAATCCTGTAAAAATTATACGAAAAGCTATGCGAAAAAGATTGGAAATTATACGGATATACATCTATTATTCGTAATCTTTTTATTTATTTAGGAAAAACACACGTAATTTCTGATCTATTCATTCGCGTAATAGCTATCGACAACGAAAACATCCGTCGTAAAAACCAAGTCCAAAAAAGTCTACGAATCATTTAAGAAAATTAACATCCAGCGAATGAGTTCTGTTTTGCGGACAGAGCACTAGAAATATTCTAGCAAATACGTAACGCAGTTCCAAATGGGACAAGTAATTTTTGTTGCAGAAAAAGCATAATCACGTTTGTTCTCGAACACGGAAGGTGTTCTTGAGAACCTAAGACCAAAAACATCGTCAAATTAAAGTTCATCGAGAAAAGTTATTCTTTGTGGCTAAGTAAAATCAGTCCGTCTATTTCTCTTGCAAATAGATAGACAAAATTCAAGACATCAGAAAGCATATCCAGAAAAGCCAAGAACCTGAATACTCACCTGTGAACGTGTAAAAGATCTAAGCTCCAGAGGACTAATAAATATATCTATGTGAAAGTGTATATAATAGATTAAGTATCATTTATATTTCTTTATCATAATATATATAAGATCATTTTGAAAGTTAGATAAGAATAGTGCAGTGAGATAAGTTCAGCGAAGACAGTGTGATTTTGGATATAAAAAGTTTCTCGAGTAATTTTTTTTTTGTTTGTTTGCAATTGAAAATTAACGTAAAGTATAGTCAAATAACATCAATAATTAAGAGTAACGAGAATTTGCTATAAGATCAGTTTGCTTAAATTCGCCAAATCAATAAAGAAAGTATCTGGAAATATGATACATGTACATAAAGGAGGTATCTGAAAATATGATACAAAAACATTTGGAAAGTATCTGAAAATATGATACATGAAAATCGATAAATAAATATCAGTATAGAAACTTAGCTAGAGTAGGGTTTAGTTTGCGAAAGTTTATATTTGTGAATTCTTCCACCCTATTGAAGACCAATTTCAGCTAGTCAAGAAGATCTAATACAAATCACGAGATAAAGTAAACAAGTTTGGAGATCATATATATTTCATTTGTGTAACATCATATAACATCTCATTTAATTAACAATGAAAGCAGATTCAACATCCAAGTTCGAGTGCACTTCAACGAGGAGAAAAATCTAGTGAGTGAAAAATTTTTCTTTGACAAACTATATTATTTTTGATTATGATTTTTATGAAACTATATATGATCATTCGATATCTACCTTTTTGAACATTTTTTATTGAATTTTGAATATCATCGATTTGAACATTTTTTTTTATGCTTGAACAATTCGTGAAACATACGTATATATTTTTTTTGTGGTTATTGAACATCAAGACTAAAGCAATTTTTAAGGAAAAGGATTAAGAAATATGGAGAGGGATTCTAAGAGTAGGATTAATAAAAAGAGAATTTCGAAATTTAATATATATACAGTAAATAAATATAATAAAAAGAAATAAAGATTTAGTAGGAATCCACATAATAGGTTGGAAGAAATATAATTAGGTAATATAATTGTGAATATAAAATTTAAGAAAACATTATCATCATCATCATCGGCTCGACAACCGGGGTCCGGTCCTGGCCTCCTTCAACAAGTCTCTCCACCTATCCCGGTCTTGAGCCGACGCCATCCAGTTGCGCACCCCAAGGCTTCGGGCGTCCTGGTCTACGCCATCTCTCCAGCGCATGCATGGTCTACCACGCTGCCGTCTACCATAGAATGTACCACAAAGAACTTTCCGAGCAGGTTCCTCTTCACTCATGCGAGCTAGGTGCCCTGCCCACCGGAGTCTACCGAGCTTAATTTTTGTCACTATGTCTGCTTCAAGGTAGATTGCGTACAATTCATGATTGTACCGTCTCCGGAATCGCCCTTCCTCACATATGGGGCCAACAATTCTCCTTAAGACTTTTCTCTCGAACGCGGCTAAGAGGTCGGAGTGTCTTTTGCTAAGCACCCAAGTCTCGAATCCATACGTGAGTACTGGCAGGACCATGGTCCTGTACAGCAGCAGTTTTGAAGTTATGGTGAGATTTCTGGATTTGAAGAGCTTTGACAGACCATAGTAGGCTTTGTTGGAATTGAGCAGCCGCCCGCGTATTTCTTCTTCTATATTATTATCGGCTGCTACTATTGACCCAAGGTATTTAAAGGATTGCACCACTTCAAATTCGTGCTCCGCTACCTTGATTGTTTGACCAACTGTTCTTCTCGCATTCGACGCCACCATGTACTTTGTTTTACCTTCACTAATGTGCAGCCCCAGATTTTGTGCCGCCTGCTCGATCTGGATGAAGGAATCGTGTACAGCTTGTTCGGTTCTTCCGATGATGTCAATGTCGTCTGCGTAAGCCAGTATCTGGCTGGACCTGTTGACGATGGTCCCTCTTGTTGCCGTGCCAGAGTCACGGATTGCTTTCTCCAACGCCAGGTTGAAGAGGAGGCAGGCCAAACCATCCCCTTGTCGGAGTCCATTAAAGATGTTGATTGGTCTGGATAGCAATCCGGCTATTTTTACTTGGCTTGTTACGTTGGTCATGGTCAACCTACAAAGTCGTGTCAACTTATTTGGGATGCCGAATTCTCTCATGGCTTTGTAAAGTTCTACCCTGGCTATGCTATCATAGGCGGCCTTAAAGTCTATAAACAGATGGTATGTTGGGATGTTAAATTCTAGACATTTTTCCATCGCCTGCCTAAGGGTAAAGATCTGATCAGTTGTTGATTTGCCTGGAATGAAACCACACTGATATTGGCCGATTATGGTTTTAGCGTATGGGGCTATCCGTTCTTGTAGGATAGAGGAGAGTATCTTATAGGCGGTACTCAACAACGTGATACCTCTATAATTGCTGCACGTTGTGACATCTCCCTTCTTATGTATGGGGCAAATTATACCTTTTCGCCAGTCTTCTGGCATTTCTTCCTGCTCCCATACGTGCACTATAATATCATGAATTGCTTGGCGTAAGGCTGGCCCGCCGTGGTGGAATAGTTCGGCTGGTATGCCATCGGCTCCCGGGGCTTTGTTTTTCTTAAGCCGGGCTCTAGCCTTCTCAACCTCTTCTATGCTTGGTGGCGGTAACATAGGGTAATCTTCTTGAAGTAGTGGAGCCTCTACTTCTGCAGTGAGCTGACCATTTAGCAATTCATTAAAGTACACTTCCCATCGCTCCAGTATGCTTTGGGGATCGGTGATCAGATTTCCCTCTCCGTCCTTGCAGTAGGTGCAGCGTGGTGTGTACTGCGTCATGTTTCGGACGGATTGGTAGAACTTCCGCGCCTGGTGCGGGCCTCGCTCTCGGCTTCTTTCTAATTCACAGATTATGTTCTTCTCCCAGGCTGATTTTTTCTGTCTGTGAAGCCGTTTTTCTATTCTTCTGAGCTCTTTATATTCATCTTCGCGTGGCCGCGTTCTATGAGATTGTTGCATTGCTCGGTACGCAACATTCTTACGTTCAGTCGCTAGCTTGCATTCATCATCAAACCAGTCGTTCCGACTTCTACGACTGCTGCCTAAGATGGAGTTGGCAGTACTAATGACAGTGTTTTTAAGGCGTGTCCACTTCTCATCTACGCCCAGCATACTGGCTCCAGGACTTACTCTCCCTGGATCGAGTGGTTCCAGGGCGAGTCCTAACGCATGTCCAAAGGTGTTACTGGTATTTTCATTGCGTAGTGCAGCCGTGTTGATTCGAACCTGATCGGCGGATGCAATACGTCTTCGCAAGGCAATCCGCCTTGTTTATGTTTAGTTTATTTGTGAATAAAGTTTATGTCATGAAAATTTAAAGATATCGTTTTGTGAAACTTTGGAAATATTGATTAATAATTTTTGGAATAATCAGTGACGTAACTGTTTAGTATGTTTGAGTAAGATAAAAGTTGAAGGGTCGAGAGAGGATGAAATCGAGAATTTAAGAGAAGTTTAATCTTAAGCTTCTGTTGTTCGTAAAGGGGATTCTCCTATAAAAATAAATTCATGCCTAAGAGAATCATATATAGGAATATGGGAAATTTTGTGTTTCTCATATCATAGGGATGGGTAAAGACAGGCAGAGAGCGCAACAACAGCCGCGTCTCTCAAAAATGGGGTTTCTGAAAAATAAAGAACCAAATGGAAACCATAGGTTCATATCAGGTCGTACATCTGATGTGATAGGGCAGGGGTAGGTTTGGTTCCAGGGACATGAACATCTATGTTTCCCTCAAGATAAGTCACGAAAATACGTGTCTCAATAAAAAGAATAAAGTTTACGGAAGATAGGTACAATCTTTCAGTCATCTATTCGGTTACAATCTTTCGGGTCCTAGGATTTTTAAACATTTATTTTCTAATCTACAACACCAAGATTAGTCGGTCTGAAAACAGTGTAGAGTGGCAACACCCTCTTCCGAAAACTGCGTGGACTTTCTATCGCTCGTCGATAGAAACATACTCGTATGTAGCGTGTAACAGGAGGATAGATTCCTTAAGAGAAGCAGGGAGACCAAGAATTTGGAATTATAGTTTCTTTTCTGAAGCGAAAGTTGTTTAGACGCAGCTTTCATTTTATAAATAACTTTGTGTCTTTCTCAGCTTTTCTCGATGACTTCGGCGAGTTATAATAGTCAGTTTGAATTATGATGGTCAGTTTTGAGTCAAGCAAATTCCTTTGAGTTATTGTGACTCGTGTGTAGAAAGGAATACTGCGCTTGAGAACTACAGATAACTCAACTGTTGAGTCGACATTTGGTGTTTTAAGAACGGTTTGTGTATAACATCGAAACATATTCAATAAAGGTGGTTTGAGGAGTTTCATTCTCAGAAGGGTTGAGAATTTTATTTCGCCTATCACTTCTGTAAGGAATCTATATGAATTGATTGTGGATAATAGATTGATATCTTATTAAATTCACGCAGTACTATAATATTTGCAACCGAGCAAGTTTTGTTCGTTACAGATACAGCCTAGTGTGGGGCATAGAAATCATTCTTGGTTATTTTGGGTTGTTACAGATGGCGCCTAGGGTAGGGCACTGTAATAGCATTTAAAAATATTTAATTCACATTCATTAGTTCATTATCCGTTACAAATGCTTAAATATTTCATCATTGTTCATAAGCTAGCTCTTTTATTTTTTCTTTATTCATTCTGGATGCTAATTTCTTCAGTGTCGACTCTAGTGTCGCTGAATTATCGTTAGATCCCGTATACGTATACATATTATCTTTATTTATATCTGATGCATGCTGCATCAGGTTCGAATCTGGATTCTCCGATTTATCGCTGCATCGCACGTGCATACAATTTTCATTTTTCCATTATTTTCTTAAAACGATCGTCATTGCTTTTGTTTTTATTTGTACCTATATGTCAGTATGTCATAATTTTTGATATGTGCCATGCCAGATTTTGGAACTATTGTGTTACTTATAAATCCCTCGCGTGGCCGTCACCTTGTAGTGGTGCGGGGGATTAAGTTTCAAAGATTCATTTGACCTGCCGGTTTGGGGATCACCCAAGCCGGGAGTGATCTTGAAGAGTTACGAACTAAGTACTGCCCCCCCCCCCTAATCCAGGGTGTTACGTGCACCGTGCCTATTGGATGGTTTGCAGCCAGGGGGTATACCGGCTGTATTCTAACGGTACCTCTTCGACACCAGGTCGAATCGGAGAGTAACTTAGACCTTACCATATCATGCGGAGCTCTGATATGGCGGACCAACCTTTCTCTAGCTACTCGTGGGAACAAAATATGCCCAAAAAAAATAAAACAAAAAAACAACAAGAACCACAAAAAATATAACATTCCGCGGGATGTCACCGCGAATGAGTATGCGAATCACATGGAAAACATCTTCCTTAACGATTCGAGACCGGGAATGAGTTTTTATCTGAAGAGCAGGTCTCTTGATAAAACTCATAACCGGGCAGTTCAGGGAGAATCGTCATCAAGTCAGGGAAAAACACCACCCAGACGAACAGAGGATGAAATTCCAAGCACATCTAGAGCTAGTACTGGGAGAACATCTCCGGTGCAAGTAAAAGATGATGCCAAAGCCGTAGTTGGGAAGACACCAGCAAAGGTTGCCTCTCCACCACCAAAAGACCCGCGGCATGGAAAGACCAGAAAAACCACTGGTCCACTCCCGCAAAAGGGGATGTCAGGGGCATTCGATGACCCATTCAGAAAAGGAATAAATGGAGTGGAGTGCAGGTGGTACCTCCGGTTCCTGGTTCAGGGGATGTCCCCGCAGGAAGCCCGGAAAAAGGTTGACGAGAGGAAAGCAGACCCTAACAAGGGACCTGTTAGTAGCTAGGATACTGGGAAGAGGAAGAGCAACAACATCACTCCTCCCCAAAGGCAAGATGCCAAAAAATCCAGGACGTCGGCCACAGAAAAAGCAGGACCAAGCACCGCAAAAATCGTGGCGGATGAGCAACAGCTCTCGTATGCGAATGCGGCCAGGAGCGTGAGGATTGCGGTTCTACCAAGGCAATACCCTCAGGTTACATTCAGTGCGGATAAACTATCGGCACTGGATGAAGCCATTATTGAGGAAGTGTCTCTTGGGTGGAAGCACAAACTCAAGTTCAATGGCCTGCACTTTAGAACGGGGCTGCTGCTAGTTGATTGTGATGGACAAGAGACTGCAGATTGGCTCAAGGAGAAGGCATCCAAATTAAGCACTTGGAAGGCAGTGATAGCACGCATGGGGGATAAAATCCCCAAGATGCAAAATATCACCCTGTTTTTGCCAAGAAGTGCGGGGCAAGACAATAAAAAATCGCTGTCGCTCATCCAGGCACAAAATGACGGACTGATGGTGCACGCCTGGAAAGTGCTCACCAGCAAAGCTGAAGGCAAAGGTCAGCTTATGTTGATGTGAAAGCAGACCACCAGCTTCACTATAAGTTTGGCAGAATCCCAGTCACGGGATTCCAAAAGCGTATGGCAGGCCAAGTCACTGCAGCAAAAACCCATCCTTCCAATCCCTCCATCCCCCCCACAACCAGCTCTAACATACCCCCCACTCCATTACTTACCAAAAAAAACCCAACCTATCCCAACCTCCGTAATATCGGATCCTGTTGAATATAATCAATTTCTTCCCTGCGATGAAACAACTCTACATATACATATGTATGTATGTAATAAATTAATCACAGTAACAATACTATAAATGTATAGAATTTGTGTAGAATATTTTCTTATGAATTTTTCCATTCTTCGTTTAGACCTCATTTTGTTAACAACTTAATTTCTATTAATAAATTTATTCTTATTTGTTATTTCTTCTACAAACTTCTTTTTCTAACTTAATTGGAAAAGCGTAACTCTAACAGGTTATGGGCCCAGCACGCATCCTCTGGTGTGATTGCAAAGGGAGATGTCAATTTATCAACCTGGAATGGCAACAACAATGTCAATGGCAGTGAAGCTCAGCAACACTCTGCATGTTCCAGATCTGCGTACGAATCTGGTTTCAATTGCTAAAATCGTCAAGTACTTTTTACCAAAAAGAAAGCTGTAGTCTAAGATCAGAATGGAAAGACGGAAATAGAAGCAGATCGTTGTGGAGACTTGTTTTACCTGCGTACCGAACATCAAGAAAGCCAACTCGCATCGACCAGTAAAAATGAAGACACAGATTTGTGGCACCGTAAACTAGGCCATTTGAATGCGCAGGACATCACTCTTATGGCTAAGAAAGGTTTAATACCAAAATTGAAAGATTCCATGAAGAAATGCGAAACTTTCATCGCTGCAAAGTTAACACGTGCACCTTTTCGTGATCGAGTTGAACGTTCGAAAGGATTACTCGACATAGTGCATAGTGACGTTTGCGGTCCGATGAAAACGGAATCAAAGGGTGGCTCACGATATTTTATAACGTTTATAGATGACTATAGCCGTTACTGCAAGACTTATTTTATAAGAATGAAGTAATTTCCAAATTTAACGAATTTAAACATTTTGCAGAAGCTCAAATTGGGAGAAAAATCAGAGCCCTTCAATCGGACAATGGGTCCGAGTACTGCAATTCTGGAATGGACAAAATATTGAAAGAATCTGGAATACAGCGCCGTTTGACAACCGTATACACTCCACAGCAAAGCATTGACATCTCTTCTAGTTCATCTGACTCAGACGAGGTGCTTCCCACAAAGGAGGAGGAAGATAGTCTGCTAGCAGATGAGGGGGCACCAGCCCCCACCTATTAAACAGACTATGTCTGGACGCGGAATCAGAACCAGACTAGCCCAGGTAAATTTGCACCACGCAAAAGCAGCATCAGCTATTATATCTCAAAAATCTTCAGCTGATGACCTGGGACTAGTCCTGATCCAAGAACCCTGGATTTACGGGGGCCAAATTAGAGGCCTAACATGTAAGAACTCTAAATTAATTTACGAGAATTGACTCGCCCCGAGCATGCATAAAAATAAGGAATAATATAAAATTTATATGTCTTTCAGAATTTATGACTCGGGGCCTGGTGCCAATCCAAGTCCAAATTGACAACGAGGGCAACCTCAGCACGATGGTGGTAGCAGCAGCTTACTTCGCAGGTAATGAAGGAAATATTCCACCAATCGAAGTAAGGAAGTTAGCGGGCTACTGCAGCAGCAAAGGACTACCGTTGTTCGTCGGTTGTGATGCAAACGCCCACCACACAACATGGGGTAGTACCGATACTACATAATCAAAGGGGTGAGTACCTTTTAGACTTTATTATCGAGAAAAATCTAGATATTTATAACGTAGGGAACACATCTTTCTTTATAACTAGAGTTAGAAAAGAAGTCGTAGACTTAACGTTTGGAAGCCCGAACGTAGGTAACTTGATTAGGTATTGGAGAATTTCAAACGAACCGTCTATGTCTGACCATAGAATTATAGAGTTTACCTTAGACAACTTGCTCACAGAGAATACCTCTGGCAGGAACCCTAAGAAAACTGACTGGAACTTGTACAAAAGCGTTCTCAAAACAAACCTTGAACAAATAGGTCCAGTAGAAACGACAAATTGTAACCTTGAGTTAGAACACTTAGTAAACGAGTTTAGTGGGGCAATAATTGAGGCTTATGAACTCAGTTGAACCCTCAAGCAAGGTAAAAGACAAAAGGATGCTCCGTGGTGGAACAGAAATCTGTCAAAACTAAGATCCAAGGTAAAAAAACTCTTTAGATAATGAGGCAAAGAGTACTAGAGAGTGGAATAATTACTCTGCAAATTTGACCAATTATAACCGGGAAATCAGAAGGGCAAAAAAAAAGAGCTTTGAAATGTTCTGTGAGGGGATTTCATCTACTCCGGTAGCGGCTAGACTTCACAAAGCTCAAGCAAAAGAAACTACCAACTACCATCACATCGGTAGCACTTCGTTACCCGGATGGTAGCTGTTGTGAGCACACATGCAATCTATACACATGTACTATCCATGTTATATATAAGTATATATTTATATATCATATGTATTATATTTAGTATAACATAGAGCAATGTACCTAACATTCATGACAGGCAGTCAATATAATAAAGTCTTGAAGTAAACTTGTCCGACTCCTTATTTTAAGATTATCACATGGTGTTAGATGTGAATGGAAAAAAAAAATAAATTATAACTAAAATCTAAAATACATACCTAGTTAAAAAAAAAAAAAAAAAAAAATGCCAATGAGCAATATTAAAGATAAAACAGAAAAAACCTCAACAATTAAAAATACAATGGAACCAGCAACAAGTGGTTTTAGCATGCAGTCAATGAACTTTCAAGCGACTAATCTAGCGAGTGCATGGACAAAGTGGAAAACTCAATTTAAAATTTACTTGCGGGCAAGTGGTTTCGAAGATCAAGAAGATCAGCGTAAAACAGCCTTACTCTTGCATCACATGGGATCTCAAAGTGTAGACATCTTTAGTTCATTCAATGAGGACATCGATAAGATCAGTTTTGACAGTCTTATACAAAAATTCGATATCCACTTTGTTCCAAAAACAAATATTTCTATGGAGAGGCATTGTTTTTTTACACGCCGGCAACTTGCTAACGAATCCATAGAGGATTTTGTTACAAGTCTCAAAATCCTCAGTGCAAATTGTGAATTTAAAACTCTTAAAGATGAACTTGTTAAAGACATTTTTATATGTGGTCTACATGAATCTTTCAGTTATATAAAAGAAAGACTCCTTAGTGAAGGTGACATCAAATTGGAAAAAGCAATTGAAATATCCAAATTACTTGAAATTTCAAGGTCACAAATCAAACAATTAGAAAGCTGCAGTGATTCCTCGAATACAAATTTCGTTGGTGCATTGCATACCAACACAAAAAATAGAAACCGAATCTTACAAACACACATTCTAACAGAAAAAATCAAACGGAAAATCAAAACACATTGAAAACTAATACTTATGAAAAAAATGAAACAAACACCTGCGGACGATGTGGTCAAAATCATAAATTAAAATGTCCCGCTATTGGAACAATATGCAGAAAATGTAATAAACCTAACCATTTTGCGAAGATGTGTAAGTCAACCAAAAATGTCAACGTCATCGATTTGCACGAATACGACCAAGATAGCGAATATACGTCATCAAATGAAGATCTCCACATCGGTACTTTACAAGCTGGAAAGTCATCATCATCACCATCATATACAGATCTGTACATCGGAACATTATTAACGGAAACAGAGACGAAGGATAACAACAGTATTTAGTATTGTAGTGTAGAAATAAATAATATAAATATTAAAGTACAGTTGGATACTGGTGCGCAAACTAATATAATTTCATTAGAAACTTTTAAAAAACTCGGTTTAAAATTAAATAACTTACGGGCATCAAACACAAACGTCTTAACTTTTAGTGGTGAAAAATTAGTTGTGAAAGGAGTGAGTTACATTCCCTGTGTTGTCAATAAAAAAGTCTATTCTATTGAATTTCATGTAATTGATTTGAAATGTCAAACAGTGTTTGGTTTACGCACTTGTGTCCAACTTAATCTAGTTAAGCAAATAAATTCAATCTATAGTGAAATTAGTAAGCATGAACAAATTGTAAATGAATATTCTGATGTTTTTCAAGGAATTGGGTGTCTTAAAGCAAAGTGTTGTTTTCGTTTGAATCCGGAAATTTCACCTGCGATAGAATACGCGAGACGTGTTCCATTCAAACTGCATGTGCTGCTTAAGCAAGAGTTAGAAAGGCTTGTTAAACTTAATATTATAGTCCCGGTATATGAGCCATCACAATGGGTCAACCCAATTGTCATAGTTACTAAACCCAACGGCGAATTAAGATTGTGCTTGGACCCAAAACAACTAAATAAAGCTATATATAGACCTCACTTTCAATTTCCCACCATAGAAGACATTAAATCGAAGTTATTGCATGCAAAATATTTTTCTTCCCTTGACGCGAAATCTGGGTTCTGGGCGGTTCCTTTGACAAATGAATCGTCAATGTTATGCACGTTCATTACGCCATTTGGGCGGTACAGATTTTTGCGTTTGCCTTTTGGCATAAATGCCGCGCCGGAAATTTTTCACGCGCTTATAACTAAACTCTTTGCTGATATTGAGGGTGTCATTATTTACATCGATGACTTTTTCATCTATGCAAAATCACAAAAAGAGCATGATATTATATTAAGACGTGTCCTTAAGCGAGCTAATGAGGTAGGTTTAAAATTTAACAAAAATAAATCACAATTTTGTGTGCCAGAAATAAAATTTTTTGGCCACACGTTTTCTGAAAAAGGTATAAGTCCAGACAACAATAAAATCAAAGCCATATGTAAGATGCCAACACCACAATCAGTTACGGAACTACAAAGATTTTTAGGTATGGTAAACTATTTGGGTTCTTTTATAAAAGGATTAGCAATCGAAACGACTCACTTAAGAAAATTATTAAAAAATGACTCTTTCTGGTTATGGACCAAAAACCACGAAATAGAATTTCAAAACCTTAAAAAGTTAATATCAACAACGCCTGTTTTAGCATATTATGATATAAATCAGCCAGTAATTCTCTCAGTTGATGCCTCAAAGGATGCTATGGGTGCTGTAATTTTTCAAAATAATAAGCCCATAGCATATGCGTCTGCCACATTTACAGACTCACAGAAGTCATACGCCCAAATTGAAAAGGAATTGTTGGCGATCCTTTTTGGTTGCGTAAAGTTTCACCAATTTGTATATGGCCAAAAAGTTACAGTAGAGACTGATCACAAACCTCTTATAAGTCTTATTGGTAAACCATTATACAAGATTCCAGCTAGGCTACAACGTATTATGTTAAGGTTGCAATCATATAATATTGATCTTATCTATAAACCAGGAAAGCTGTTAGTAGTCGCAGATACTTTGTCTAGAGCGGCATTGTCAAGTGAAAAGTTTTCTGAAATAGATAAAGATATACAATTGCAGGTCAATCTAATTATGTCTTCGTTGCCTGTGTCAAAATCTAAACTTGAAGTCATTAAAAAAGAAACTTTGGCAGACAACTCTTTACAGAAAGTTATTGAGTATTGTAAAAATGGATGGCCTTGTGCCGCGAAAGACGTAGACATGTAAGCAAGACCTTATTTTTCAATAAAAAATGAAACTCATTTTATAAATGGTCTTGTGCTCAAAGGAAGTAGTATTATAGTCCCTACTTCCCTTAGAACTTACGTACTAAGTCTAATTTATGAGGGACATCTCGGAATAGAATCCTGTTCGAGAATGGTAAGGGGTGTTGTTTACTGGCCACAAATAAAAAACGATATTCGAAACTTAGTTTCAAACTGCGAAACATGTATTCGAAATAGGCCATCCAATCAAAAGCTCCCGCTGATGCCTCACGAAAAAACTGATTTGCCTTGGAATAAGGTAGGATCGGACCTATTTTACTTTCAAAAGAAATGTTTTCTCCTAATAGTTGACTACCACTCTAAATATGTCGAAGTTATTCCTCTTAATAATAAATCTTCTTCACAGCAGGTAATTACAGCCTTTAAAACAACGTTTGCTCGTCATGGAATCCCAGAAAAGCTCGTTACCGATAATGGACCTTCATTTAACGCAGAAGCGTTTAATAAGTTTTGTGAAGAATGTGGAATTGAGCATATAACATCTAGCCCATATCTTCCGCGTTCTAATGGTCTAGCTGAAAGATCTATTAGAACTATAAAATCACTTTTGTTAAAATGCTCAGAAACAAATGCTGATCCATATTATAAGTGCTTTACTTTTTACTAGTTTGTATTCTAAAAAACCTTAGAAACCTTTTTATAGAAATTATTATTTTGATGTTTTCAATAATTAATATTCTTGAGCTGAATTTGAACAGACGTTGTTTCTTAATTATTATTTAAATAAAGAAGCCTTTACAACATCAGAAGTGGGATTAGCTGCAGTTATAGAAAAAAAAACCAATACCATTTTCGGCAATTAGATGACGAAGAAGCTTGTGTTGAGAAGGAAATTCGTTTGTTAGAAAAGCGAAAAAAATTACTAACTTTACGCAACGAATTAAGATTGTTAGAAGAAGCTAGTTCATCAAATAATGGCAACATTTCACAACCTTCTTTCAAAGATATAAAATATTCTATTTCAGAATATTCTGGGGATGACTCATATGATGCCAAAATGTGGTTGGATGCTTTTGAACGAACTTGTGAATCAATTCATGGAGATTCTACATTTCGATTAAAATGTATCCGTCGTCTTATGAAACAAGGTCCCGCTGCAGAATTATTCGTTCGTATCGATAACTCCAAGACTTATAAAGAATTCCGTGCGAAATTTCTCACAAATTTTAGTCATAATTACTCAATTTCTGATGTAATTGACAAAATGAAGAAAACTACGTTCAACTCTTCAAAATCATCCATCATGGGATATATTTTAAAAATGAAAGAACTGGCTTCCCGTGCGAATATCGATGAGCGTCAAACAATTCAATTTATAATCGATGGTTTCCACGATCGTTCAAATAACATAGCTGTTTTATATCCTGCTTGCAATCTTAGTTCTGGCACTAAGTGAAACACAGGTAGGTGAAAATTCTGATCACTCGGAATTTAGCCTTCCAGGATATAGCTTAGTGCCTCTATTTTTTCCTCATCATGGTCTCGCCGTCTATGTACGGAATGATGTTGCTTATCAACTTCAACCTCAATATGGCACATGCTCTAATACTAATTTTAATTACATGTGGTTCAAATTCACCGTGCATAAGCACATCATTCATACCTGTTTTATCTACCGTAGCCCAAGTTTGGATGGCAATTCAACTTCTAACGAATTTGATGCGCTATCCGACTCAATCCAGAGAATTGTTGCCCATTTTCCGCACAGTGAAATTGTTGTTACGGGCGATTTCAATGTTCACAATTCTTCGTGGCTACGCTATTCTGGTCAGACAACACCCGAAGGAAGGTACGCCGAGATTTTTGCCGAGTTAAACAACCTGACTCAGCTTGTAAACGAGCCAACTCGTATACCGGACGTTGTAGGTCATACCGCCAACACCCTAGACTTGTTTCTTACCTCTCATCCTGGTAAATACTCTGTAAGAGTGTTATCGCCTCTAGGCTCATCGGACCATTGTGTCATATCAGCCAATTTCTCGTGTCCGAACATTTCAGTTAAAGAAAATTCCCCCAAGAGAACCGTATGGCTATACGAGAAAGCCAACTGGGACGGTCTCAATAATTTCTTTCGGGTCTTTAACTGGTCACTATGTTTCCTCGGTAGTGACATAGATTCCAGCGCTGATATGATTACAAACATTATTCTTTATGGAATGAGAACTTTTGTTCCGAACAGGACCAAAAGCATCAAACCTAAAGAGAATTCATGGTTCGATTCGAGCTGCAAAGAAGCTATCAGTTTGAGAGAAGTAAGTTTCCGTTGTTACAAAGCCAACCCCACTGAGGAAAACCGGAACAAGTTCAAACAAGCTAGAAAGACCTGCAACGCCCATATACGACGAACCAAATTTTTGCATGACCAACAAATAAGGCATAAAATACTACAATGTCCTAAAGGTAGTAAAAATTTTTGGTCATTTGCAAAAAATGTGCGTAATTGTACCTCATCGTCGGTTCCAACGCTCGTTTTCAACGATACTCCTGTGGTAAGCTCACAAGACAAAGCCAATTTGCTTGCAGCACAGTTTGCCGCAAATTCAACGCTTCCACATAGTAGTATGACTCCCCCTGTACTTGAGAACATTGACGGATACATGGGACAAATATATTTTCGTACTCGTACAGTTGCCAGAGTCCTCAAAGATCTCGACATACACAAATCCGCTGGTCCAGATAGTATCTCACCCATTGTTCTGAAGAGGTGTTCTTCCACGCTGGCAAAGCCACTGCGTAAGCTTTTTCATCTCTCCTATTCTTCTGGTCTCTTCCCGAGTGGATGGAAAACTGCATTTGTCCAGCCTGTCCCTAAAAAAGGCGAATCATCTGCACCCTCCAACTATCGTCCAATTGCTCTTACGTCCATTCTTTCCAAGGTCATGGAAACGCTGATTAACCATCAGCTTAAGAAATATCTCGAAGATCGAAAGCTTCTTAATGACCGGCAGTACGGCTTTCGCAGCAATAGGTCCACTGGTGATTTGATGGTGTATCTCACCGAACAGTGGCACAAATCTTTACATCGTTTTGGAGAAAGTAAGATTATTGCACTTGATATTTCAAAAGCGTTTGATAGAGTTTGGCATCAAGCTCTCTTATCGAAAATGCGTGCATTTGGAATCGATGAATCTCTTCTTCGTTGGATTAGAAATTACCTTTCGGACCGCTCAATACAAGTTGTATTGGATGGTTTCAAGTCTGTTATACATAAAATAAACGCTGGTGTGCCCCAGGGCTCCGTTTTGTCTCCGACTCTCTTCCTTATTTTCATAAATGATCTTTTATCTGAAACTTCTAATCCATTAAATTGTTTTGCCGACGATAGTACTCTCAGCTTTTCATATTCGTTCTCAGATTCCCATCCCTGTTCTTCGGATGTAGAACTAGAACGGCAGCGTATGATAAGCTCATTAAATTCTGATCTTGAAAGCATTGTCCAATGCGGAATCAAAAACCGCGTAGAATTTAATGCCTCCAAAACTCAATGCTGCTTACTGTCGTTAAAGCGAAACCCACCTCCCATGCCGCTATCCATGAGTGGCACTTGCATCGAGGAAACTGAACACCTTTCAGTTCTCGGTATGTGCATCACAGACCATCTTTTGTGGAATGATCACATATTCGATGTCGCCAAAAACGCTGCTAAGTGTTTAGGGTTCCTTCGTCGATGTAAGAAATATTCCTCCCCTTCTGATCTGTCTATTATATATAAAGCCTTCATTCGCCCAAAGCTTGAGTACAACTCGCATATCTGGGCGGGTGCTCCAATTATACATCTAAATCTTTTAGACAGAATACAAAATAGAGCGATGAAAATGATAGGTGAAAGAAGCATAACAGAAACGTTCCCTTCCTTGGAACATCGTCGTAACGTTTCTTGTCTTTCACTCTTTTACCGCTTCTTCCATAAGCATTGTTCTAGTGAAATAGCCAGTTGCATTCTTCCCCTTAAACAATTCCACCTTAATACTCGCACCGCAAGGAATGCCCATCAGTTCACCCTTGAGCCCAACTTCGGACACACTGTTAAGTACAGAGAATCTTTCTTTAGCCGCACCACTCGAATGTGGAATGCTTTACCCGGCTCGATTTTTCCTACCCATTTCGATGCTCAGACATTTAAAACCAATGTGCATCGGTATCTCCTTTTAACTCCTATCCCATTTCCTTAAACGCTCGTACTGTGTTAAAACATTTTAAGGGTAGTCATATCTAGTGATGGGCGCATTCGAATGATTTAATCGATTATAATCGATTCACTCAACATCTCGAGATATCTCGATTCTTTCACCGAAATCATTCGAATGAATCAAGAACGAATGAATCTAGTACTAGTATCTAACAAAAACAATTCGAGAACTCGAAACGTTGATTTTTTGTGTATGTGTATTAAAATTAAACCACTCGATTCAATACAGTGAGAGTTCGAGAGCGGCTGTACCAGTATTTGTCGACAAATAGTGTATCTGTATCTGTCTTATACTTGTTTTACTTGTGTATTGTGTTTCTCTTCTTTATTTTTTTTTTTTTTTTTTCATTCTTGATATTGGCAGTAGCACTCGTAATTCGTAACTTCGTTACGTGTAAATGAAGGAAAGAAAGCAGTGATTTCAGTGGATTTGATCTTTTCTTATGCATTTGTTAGAAGGGAACATTTTTCTCTCATTGTTTTATGCTACCGTTATGTAAATTCAAATGAAATTTTCCAATTTTCTTACTATTTCATAATTCGAATGATCATTCGATTATTTTGATCACTCGAATACTAATATCTCGATTATTGAAATCATTCGATTATGCCCATCACTAGTCATATCCCCTTTAGTGCGCGCTTAATTTAAAAAAAAAAAAAAAAAAAAATTAAAACAGTTATCTCACCGTTATTCTCAATTACGTAATATGAATTCCGCTCACGTAAATGTATCTCATTCAACTGATTTAAAACCTGCGACTTCGTCTACAATAATTGGAAAGAATATTCGACAAAATGTTAATACGTATCCTAAACCGACTCTTTGCTACAATTGTTCTGGTGTTGGACATTTTTCATCATCTTGTCCAGAGCGAAAAAGAGAACGAGGATCCTGTTTTCGATGTGGCTCCACATAACATGTAATCAACAATTGCCCAAAACAACCATCAACAAGCCGACAAGTGGCATTAATAGATGAATTTCGATTTGGTTCTGATGCCGAACAAATTAACACTAGAAGTTCCGAACAAACTACTCATATTGATGAAATAAATAACGTAAGTGTTAGTTTTATGCCTAATAGTTCTGTTGCACACTGTAGTACATTTGTCTCTCTTTTCGATACCGGTAGTCCAATCAGTTTGATTAAACGTTCCACTGTTCCCAAAGAAGTGCAGTTTGGACCCATTCAGCCATCTGGTTTTAGTGGAGTTGGCAATTTCCAAATCTGTACCTATGGTGAAATTAAAATATATGTTACCTTCCGTGAAGTTACCAAACCAATCAAAATTTATGTAATTCCTGATTATTTAATTAAAAATTCATTATTATTGGGCCGCAATTTCCTGCGAGCATTTAAAATTTGCCTATCTTTTATTTCTAATTTAATCCAGAAACCGAGTGTTGAATTGAATATAGATTCTGACTTTAATAAGATTAAGATTGCCAATAAAGTATTACATTGTGCATACAGTTCGTTTTTGGGTAAAGAATTAAGATTTAATTCCGTATGCTCATTATGCCAACAGCTATCAGACGTATGTGTAACGGTTAGTGATAAACCTGATAACATTGATAGTCATTTAGTGCCTGATATTTATGCCATTAATGTATTTGAAAATGATTCCGAAAAGTATAATATTAACCCAGAACTGAGTTCCGTTCAAAAAAATATCATTTTAGGAATCATTCACTCAGATTATTTAGACAATGATAAAATTCCAATTATTGAACACGATTACAAGATGAAAATACATCTTACTTCCGATATACCTATAAGTTACGCTCCTCGAAGAATGTCATATGCGGATAAAAAGATCATTCAGAATAATGTTCAAGAACTATTAGAAAAAGGTTTTATTCGTCCGAGTGAATCGGCTTACGCTTTTCCACTAGTTTTGGTTCCAAAGAAATGTGGCGAGAAACGCCAATGTGTAGACTATAGGCCATTGAATAAAATAACAGTTCGTGATAGTTTTCCATTACCTCTTATAGATGATTGCTTAGAAAAGTTAGGAGGAAAAAAATACTTCACTACTTTAGACTTAAGAAACGGATTCCATCAAATTCGTATGGATGAAGATTCTGTTAAGTACACCGCTTTTGTGACCCCAGATGGACAGTACGAGTATTTAGTTATGCCTTTTGGTTTGAAAAATGGTCCACCTAAATTCCAGCGATTTATCACTTATGTCTTAAGTCCATTTTTAAAAGAAGGATCTGTGGTTGTTTATTTAGATGATATAACATTGGCATCTGATACAATTGAAGAACATTATATTTAACTTAAACGTGTCTTACGTCATTTAGCTGGATTCCGATTGGAACTCAAATTTCAGAAATGCCAATTTTGTTACACCCAAACAGAATATTTGGGATTCACTGTTAGCGAAGTTGGTATTAGACCTAACAATCAACATTTAAGTGCCATAAAGAATCTTAAATTCCCTTCTAATGTTTCTGAATTATAAAAATGTCTTGGATTGTTTTCATATTTCCGTCGATTCATTAAAGCATTTTCCACAGTTTCCTATCCTTTAAGACAGCTGATTGAACCAAATATAACATTTAACTTTGATGAAACGTGTAAACGAGTTTTCACTTCTTTGTGTGAACAGTTAGTGACTAGCCCAGTACTAGCTCTTTTCAACCCAACACGTGAAACTGAATTGCATTGTGATGCTAGTTCGTTAGGATATGGGGGTATTCTTCTTCAGAGACAGGATGATGGAAAGTTTCATCCAATTGGATACTTTTCAAAAGCAACTTCCGACTGTGAATCTCGTTATCACAGCTACGAACTAGAAACATTAGCTATAATATATTCTCTTGAAAAATTTCATGCATAATGTTGATGGTATTCCGTTCCGAATAATCACTGATTGTAATTCATTAGCTCAAACTTTAGAAAAGCAGACTATAAATCCCCGCATAGCTCGTTGGGCCCTAGCTTAAGAAAAATATAACTACACAATAAAGCACAGAAATGGGTCATTGATGGAGCACGTAGATACCTTAAGTCGATATTTTCCTGTTTGTACAGAAAATAAATCGAGTTCTTTCATATCCGCTATTGATATTGACGACATTGATTTTCAGCTACAAGCCACACAAAATCGTGACGAGCACATTGCTCAATTAAAAGAAAAGTTAGAATTGGAATTAGTTCCTGACTTTGTTTTAGATAATGGACTAGTCTATAAAAAAGATCAAAACAGTCGTTTTGGCAAATGTCTTGATCAAATTAAGATGAATTATTGGTTTCCGAATATGAAGGAAAAAGTTGAACGCATCATTCACAATTGTTTAAAATGCATTATGTATTCCATTCCGTCGCATTGTAAAAATCGAACAATGCATTCTATACCGAAGAAACCTATTCTATTTGACACTGTACATATTGACCACTTTGGTCCTCTTCCGTCTATTCGTTCGAAAAGAAAGCATATTCTAGTAATTGTAGATGCATTTACAAAGCATGTGAAGCTTTATCCTGTAAACTCCACTAGTAGCAAAGAAGTTCGTGCATGTTTAGATAAGTACTTTCAATATTTCAGTCGACCTAGAAGAATTATTAGCGATCGTGCTACGTGTTTCACCTCCTTGGAAATAAGTTCTTATTTTATTGATAACAATATTGAACATGTAAAAGTAGCAACAGCGTCTCCACAGGCTAACGGTCAACGGTATGCTCGCAAAGCTTTCCGAACCAATTCAACATTCTGATTGGACACAAATGTTAACAAACGTTGAATATGCTATGAATAATTCTGTGCACTGTAGCACCGGCAAAACTCCTTTCAAGCTACTATATGGGGTAGATCAGCGGGGTCCTAAAGTTGATATTGTTGTGTATAACACCCAAAACCAAAACAATGTAAACAATAAAAATCAAAACAATAATAATGTAAACATTCATGAACTCGACGCATATTGACCTACATGCAATTGTGTTTAAAATCATCAGCCGTCACCAAGCGATACCATCGTGCATTGCACTGATCATGTTACACACTAAGCATTTTCGGTCACTATGCGCCAAGTGCATAGATCGATTTTTTGTTTATGACTGCAATCATATGCAACACATTGACTGAGCATTCGGAATGCCTTTGAGGAAATACAACCGAAGGTTTATTTTGTCAAGTGGACATTTAATTCTTACGTCATGTGGGGTATTGTATTGTAGGTCATAGGCAAAGTAAATCAATAAAGAATTAGGATAAGAATATGTATGAAAATGATATTTTGTAAAACTAGTTGTAACTATAAAAAGAAGAAAATTTTGAAAAATAAAACCAGTCTAGTTTTGGAAACGAAACCTTTGACTCTTTTCTTTCGGCTGAAAAGCTCAGAATAATAAATCGTGCATTTTAACCGATGCTCGGACAAATAAGCGACTCTTCCTGAGTTAAGAATACCCCACATAGAAATCTTCTGATTTATCTTTGCTGCTATCTTCCCTGACAAAACTGACATGATCATATCCATTGACGCCCTGAAACCCCATCAGCGATCAATAGAAAAAACCATAAATACTTTAGCAAGTCGATTGGAAAGTTCTTTTACAGAAGAGCAACGTAATCGCAGCAAAAATTGAACTACCCAGTTATACATAACACGATAAATAATTAAATAATTACAAATGACAAGCATAGAAGAGATCAATGCAATCTTCAAGAAGTGGGAAGAACTAATAGAATACCAGCCAGTGACGTCTGTACCACAAGAACCAGTGCCCGTGTATATACCAACATCAAAAGAAGCTGGACCGAAGCCCATATCAATAGAACGGTATAGACAGAGGCAAATTAAAAAAAAAATTGAAACACCTAAAAAAAAGAAGCGTGGCGGAAGAAAAAGACAGTTCCAGCGAAAGTGTGCTGATCTGCAAAGGATTGTCAACATTGCAAAAGGTGCTTCAAAAAAAGAGTTATTGGAACAACTCAATACTTTGAGAAACCAAGGGTGGAAAAATTTTGTTAACGTTAACTAATAGCATGGGTGGAAAGACCTCAAAAGAAGAGATAATAAACAACAATGTGGCCGCAGCAGCATCAGCAGCGAATACAACATCAACATGGTTTATGTCAGACAAAATTGCATATATTAATTGTTTCTTTCTGATAATTATTATACTATGTAAATTAAACTCATATTATAAGAATTATCTGAAAAAACACGCGCTAAAAACATTAAATGTATAAAAAAAATAAAAATAAAAAAAATAAAATTTTTTGAAAATCTAATCCACTTTTAAAAAAAAAAAAAAAAAAACAAATTTATAACATAATACTTTTTAATACATACATATATGGAGATTGAAAATTTAAGAATACTACTACACAGATTAAAAAAAGCACCTAATAGGACGTATACTAAAGAATATGTACAAAAGGTTGACAAGCTAATTGAACAAACATGGTTAGCAATACAAAAAACAGCTGACCTTAAAGATATTAAAAAACTAAAAGAAAAATTCGACTTATTAGTTAAAGAGATTCAGGTATATTTAAAGATTAAAGGTGAAAACGAAAATTTAGAAATTATAAAAGAAGACGAAGAGACAGATACGAATACAGAAATAGAGGCAGAAAGTACAATGGCAAATTTTGAGTTAGTAACAGCCACCAAGGTGATACCTGAATTTCAGGGTAATCAAAAAGAGCTGAATAATTTTCTAGGTTTGATAGAATTCTATCACAATACTCTAAAAGATGTTAACCAAAAAGAAATACTTATTGAATTCGTTCTGGCTATTAAGCTATCGGAAAAAGTAAAAAATAAGATCCAAACAGAAAATAAACCGACAACCTTTGATGAGTTTCGACAAGTTTTAAAATCATCTTACAAGTCAAACAAAAATGCTTTTAGATTACATAGTGAGATTTCGCAAAGTTATCAAGGAAACCAAAATGTTTCAGCCTTTTCTTCACGAATAGAATATCTACTAGCATCTTTAAACGATTTACAAATTTCGGAACAGGGTGAGACACACAGAGAAACAATAGTCAAGCTGAATGACCAAATAGGACTAGCAGCATTCAAAAATGGTTTATCAGAACCTTATAAATCATTAGTAATGGCTGCGAGACCATCCAAGCTTGCAGAAGCAGTGCAAATTGCTTTAGAAGTTAGTCCTCAGCATTCTAGCCAGATAATGTATTTTAATAGGATACAGAGAGGTAGAGGTAACCCCAGAGGAAACTTTAACCGAAATTATTACAATGCTAACCCTTCATATAATCAGAACAATAACAGTAATTCTAACAAATTCAGGGGACAAAATATAAGCAACAGAGGACATTACAGAACTCAAAATTATAATGACAAACAAAGATCTCAGGGAAACGGATATGTCCCCGGCCGACAAAACCCGGGGCACACATTCAGAAGAATATAATTTACATACAAAATTCCAACAAAGATACAAACTTTATAAAATTAAAAGTAAAAGGCAGAAATCAACCAATAAATTTATTAATAGACACAGGAGCCGATATTTCAATAATTAAGAATAGCATAGTCAATAGTAATTACAACGTAGAATATGATAACAATTGTCAGATACATGGAATAGCGAAAGAATCTATAATAACTTTAGGAATCACAAAATTAAATTTATGGTTCGAAGATAATGAAGTTGAACATAAATTTAGCATAATTGATAGTAAAATAAATTTAACTACTGATGGAATACTAGGAAGAGACTTTTTAATAAAACATAATTGTAAAATTGATTATGAGACGTGCACATTAACAATTTCCCTAGATGGAGAAGATATAGTATTGCCAATGAACATGAATACAAGATATATTTATGATAATATAAAATTACCGCCAAGAACAGAGGTAATTCAACTAATAAATATAGATTTAAAAGAAGATAGTATAATATATGGAAAAAAAATAAGGAAGGGGATATTCCTAGCTAACGTAATTATTCCGAAAGAAGGAAATAAGCATATAAAAATACTTAATACAACAGAAAATGAGGTTAGTTTAAAACATATTTCGTTAGGAATAGAACCAATCTCTAGCTATCAAATACTACATTTTAAAAACAGTTTAGAAGATGAAGATAGGTTTAAAAAAATAAAAAATGAAATAAAAGTAGATAATTTAGATAATAATGCAAAAGAAGAAGTTTTTAGAATATGTAAACAATTTCAAAATATATTTCATTTAGAAGGAGAAGAATTAAGTAAAAACAACTTTTATGAGCAGAAAATAGCATTAACAGACAAAACACCCGTTTATATAAAAAATTACAGGTTACCACATGCAAATTTGCATGAAATAGAGGAACAGGTTGACAAATTACTGGATGAGGACATCATTGAACCATCAACAAGTCCATATAATTCACCATTGCTGATTGTACCAAAGAAAAGCACAGGAGAATTAAAGAAGTGGAGATTAGTTGTAGATTTTAGGTCTCTGAACAAAAAAGTAGTTGATGACAAATTTCCATTAACTAGACTAAAAGATGTACTTGATAAGTTAGGAAAGGCTAAATATTTTTCAACTTTAGATATGACAAGTTCATTTCATCAGATACCACTAAATCCCAAATCAAGACCAATAACAGCTTTTTCAACTGATTCGGGACACTTTCAATTCAAAAGATTACCTTTTGGATTAAAAATATCAACGAATAGCTTTCAAAGGATGTTATCAATTGCATTAAGTGGTCTACAAACATCTGCATTTCTATATGTAGATGATATAATTGTATTCGGTTCAAATTTAAAAGAACATAACAATAACCTTATAGAAGTATTTAAAAGATTACGAAAATACAATCTGAAACTAAATCCAAATAAATGTAACTTTTTGCGACCAGAAGTAGTTTATCTTGGACATCTTATAACTTCACAAGGAGTAACAACAGACCCGAGTAAATATAATGTCATAAAAGATTACCCAAAACCAGACAATGCAGACGAAGTTCGAAGATTTGTAGCTTTCTGTAATTATTACCGACGTTTTATCCAGAACTTCGCTGAAATTGCAAAACCTTTGAATCAATTATTAAAGAAAGATCAAATCTTTAGCTGGACACAAAATTGTCAAAATGCTTTTGAAAACCTTAAAACGAAATTAATGACACCTCCAATACTAAACTATCCAGATTTTTCGAAACCGTTCATATTAACAACAGATGCATCAAATTATGCATTAGGAGCTATTTTATCACAAGGAGAAGTAGGTAATGATAAACCCATTGCCTTTGCAAGTAAATCTTTAAACAAACATGAGCTGAATAAAGCAGTAATAGAGAAAGAATTGTTAGCTATACACTGGGGAATAAACCATTTTAGACCATACTTATACGGTAGAAGATTTGTTGTCTATACAGATCATAGGCCATTAGTTAGTCTTTTTACTCATAAAAATCCTTCATCTAAATTAACTAGAATTAGAGTAGATTTAATGGATTACGATTTTGATATAATTTTTAAGCAAGGAAAGATGAATACAAATGCTGATGCATTGTCTAGAATAAAGTTAAGTTCTGAAGAGTTGAAAGAAATGATACCAGTAAACAATATAAATGTCCTAACCAGAGCAATGAAGTTGAAAGATAAGAAAGATATTAGTGAAAGAGAAGAAAATCCGGAAATTATGCCTCCAGTGGAGACTGTACACCTCCACATATGGGAATGCATATCTATCTCAGACACAAGAAACATTAAGAAATTGCAATTTGAAAATATAAAAAATTTAATGGGGCCACCAAAAGAAACAATATATGCAGTTAAAGATATAATACATGTTGGATACAATGATAATTCTCTGTCAGAGTTAAAATTGATTTTGAAGAAATTGTTATCCTATACAAAGCATGTGAAAATAGAAAAGCTAGCGCTAGCAATGAATAATAACATTTTTGAAAAGATATCAGTGCACAAATTTAAAAAGATATTTACAGAACTGCAAGATCATAAGAAAGAAAATTGTCTAGACATTATATTATATAATTCACCAAGAAGAATAGAGCATGCGAGTGAGATGAACAAATTAATAAAAGAATATCATGATGCATCGCATCGCAAAACTTAAGCAAAAATATGTATGGAAGAATATGAATAAGATGGTTAGAAAATATATAAATAGTTGTGGAGTTTGTAATGAAGTAAAAATTAATAAATATACGAAAGAACAGTTCGTACGAACAGAAACACCGTGCATATCATTTGAAGTAATAACAGTAGATACAGTAGGACCACTCAGGCCATCGAATGGATACAGGTATATTCTCACCATTCAATGTGAATTAACCAAGTTCATAGAAGCATTTCCACTAGTCACTAAAGACGCTGTTTCAGTAGCAAAAACTATTGTAGAAAAATTCATTTTGAAATATGGTTGTTTTAGAAAGCTAAAAACAGACAAAGGCACAGAATTTACTAATGAACTATTAGTTAATATCTGTAAATTACTAAAAATAGAAAAAACTACGTCTACACCATATCATCATGAAACTTTAGGGACAGTAGAGAGAAATCATAGAGTTCTAAATGATTATTTAATGACCATTGACGGAAAAGACGATTGGGAAGAATTATTACCTTACTACACTTACACATATAATACCACACCACACAGTACTACAAATTATTCACCATTTGAATTAGTATACGGAAAATTATGTGCTTTACCTTGTGAAATTATTGAAAAAAAAAAAAAACATATAATATTGATAATTATGTCAGTGAACTAAAAATAAAATTGAAATATGCTCATGAAAAAGCTAAAGAAAATTTAGAAAAAAGTAAAAATAAAACATGTACAAATCAATCTAATGTAAATAATTCAAATTTTAAAGTTGGAGATTATGTCTATTTAAAAGTTGGAAATAAAAAAAAGTTAGATAAACCATTCAGAGGTCCTTATAAAATAATAGAACAAAATGGACCAAATAGTATTGTAAGAGTTGTCAATGAAAATAAAGAAGTTCATAACAACAATTTAATAAAAGCAAGAAATAAATAATACAAAAAAAAAAATAATAATAATATATACATATATATATTCATATAATATAAATTTTAAATATATCCATCATTTTTCAATCTATGCGTAACAAGATATAATTTCAAAAATAATTTTTTCATTTAAAGATAACAAAATTATTTTTTTTCTAAAGGGTGAGGGTGTTGTGTATAACACCCAAAACCAAAACAATGTAAACAATAAAAATCAAAACAATAATAATGTAAACATTCATGAACTCGACGCATATTGACCTACATGCAATTGTGTTTAAAATCATCAGCCGTCACCAAGCGATACCATCGTGCATTGCACTGATCATGTTACACACTAAGCATTTTCGGTCACTATGCGCCAAGTGCATAGATCGATTTTTTGTTTATGACTGCAATCATATGCAACACATTGACTGAGCATTCGGAATGCCTTTGAGGAAATACAACCGAAGGTTTATTTTGTCAAGTGGACATTTAATTCTTACGTCATGTGGGGTATTGTATTGTAGGTCATAGGCAAAGTAAATCAATAAAGAATTAGGATAAGAATATGTATGAAAATGATATTTTGTAAAACTAGTTGTAACTATAAAAAGAAGAAAATTTTGAAAAATAAAACCAGTCTAGTTTTGGAAACGAAACCTTTGACTCTTTTCTTTCGGCTGAAAAGCTCAGAATAATAAATCGTGCATTTTAACCGATGCTCGGACAAATAAGCGACTCTTTCTGAGTTAAGAATACCCCACATAGAACATAACAATATCCTTACTGAATACTTGGATGAAAAGTTTGAATCTTTTGATCGTGATTTAGACGGCATACGTGAAAAGGCTTCCAAGCAAATTAAAAAATCTCAGCAACGAAACTCAGAGTTGATTAAAAAGAAATTTCAGCCACACACAAAATTCTCTGAAGGTGAGTTTGTTGCAATTAGAAATTTCGATTCAACTATTGGAACAAACAAAAAATTGATAAATACATTTAAGGGCCCATATAGAATTCATAAAGTGCTTCCGAATGACAGATATGTAATTAGGGACATTGAAAATTGTCAAATTACTCAATTGCCATATGACGGTGTTATTGAAGCTAGACACATACGAAATTGGGCTGATTGGCGTAGTTCATTGGATGATATTAATTCTGAGTAAAATTAACACTAATGTCATATTTTATTTAAAAATGTTAACTTTTTATTATTTTCTTAGATTATGTGTATTAATTATTTAGGTTAGGTATAATCTTAAATTTTGTAACTAACATTATAATGTACTTATGTTTTTGTTTTTTAAATCATAATTATGTAATGTTTGAATTGTTATAAGTAGTTAGTGATCGGGGCGATCAAATGTCAGGATTGGCCGAGTTATAAGTACTTTACTTTTTACTAGTTTGTATTCTAAAAAACCTTAGAAACCTGTTTATAGAAATTATTATTTTGATGTTTTCAATAATTAATATTCTTGAGCTGAATTTGAACAGACGTTGTTTCTTAATTATTATTTAAATAAAGAAGCCTTTACAATATATAGCTTTATTACATCTACACCATTAGATCTACACCAAAAGCCAATTTTCATTCTCCGTCGGAACTTTTAATGTCACGCAGATTGCGAACCAAATTACCAAATATAAAAAAAAATTTTGTATCCGGTTAAAATAAATAAATATAAACATCAATTGAACATGCAAAAATATAATCAAAAAATGAAACAAAATTATGATAGAAACACTAAAGATCTATTGCCTATTAAATCTAAAGACAAAGTCTATTATAAAAAAGATCTGAAATCCCGTTGGGTGCCAGCTAAAGTTGTTAGAAAATGTAAAGAACCGCGATCGTTTGTTTTGGAAGATGTCTCTGGTGGTATTTATCGCAGAAGTCGAGAACATATATTGAAAATACCAGATTCGAATGGAAATCCAGACAGAAATCACAAAGACACGATTGATCACTCATCGTCATCTTTGGATTTGAAGAAGGAAATCCAACAAGAATCACAAGGTATTGTTATAAATGAACCATCGTCTGTTAGAACAAAATCGGGTAGATTAGTAAAACCTCCTGAAAGATATTCACCATCAGATTATATTTATAAAAAAAAAAAAGATAAAATACATAGATTTGAATAACTCACTTAAAATATAACTGAAGTATTTAATTTATAATGAAGTAAACTTATTTTGAATTGTATAGTATTATATTAATCATTGCCAATTATTTAATAAAATCAATAAAAAGAAAAGGATGTTGTGAGCACACATGCAATCTATGTATACACATGTACTATCCATGTTATATATAAGTATATATTTATATATCATATGTATTATATTTAGTATAACATAGAGCAATGTACCTAACATTCATGACAGGCAGTCAATATAATAAAGTCTTGAAGTAAACTTGTCCGACTCCTTATTTTAAGATCATCACAGTAGCTACAAGGAAAACGAGAAGCAAAGGGCTACCCTACTGCTAAACATTCGTTTTCCGGGTAGTCTACCCATGGTAGATAACTTGACAGAGAGAATACCTCTCAGGTCAAACCGGTAAACTGGCAGATAGCTTCGATTATTTGCACAGGCAATAGGATTGAATGGGCAATAAGAACCTTTCAACCCTTTAAATCGCCGGGCGTAAACGGCATTTTTCCAGCCCTTCTGCAACATCTTTTTTTACTGAAAACTTTGGAAAAGGTAATCGATAACTTCATAAGAACAGAAGTCTTAATAAGCATGCCTCTAAATCACCACCAGCATGCCTACAGAGCGGGAAGGTCCACAGAAACCGCTCTGTATGAACTAACAAACAATGTACAGATAGCTTTAGATGGTAAGGAAATTGCCATTTTGTGCCTTCCTGGCTCCTTCTAGCCTTTGACAACACCTCACATGAAGCTGTTGACAGGGCTCTTAGTAGAAAGGGGTACCCATCACCATTATTAGATGGATAGGTAGAATGCTAAGTACAAGAACGGCGGATGCAAATGCAGGACAAAATGTTCAGAAAGTCATCACAACAAGAGGTTGCCCTCAGGGAGGGGTACTATCACCCTTACTGTGGAGCCTTGTAAGGGATGAACTACTTGAATTTCTAACTTCTCAAGGTACATATACGCTGTATTGGCTTTGCCGATGACATTGTAATAACTGCCTTGGGGAAGTTTGAAGAAACTCTTTGTGACATAATACAAAGAGGATTAAATGTAACAAAGAAGTGGTGTACTTCAGTGGGTTTGCATATCAACCCCACAAAGACGGCAATAATACCATTCACCAAGAAAAGACTTCTACCACGTATGAAACCAATACGGTTGGCTGGATAAGTAATCGACACCCAAAGAGAGGTCAAGTATCTAGGCATAACACTAGATAGCAGAGTTGTAAAGACTAGAGCTCTTGATACCCGGGTACCCGGTACATTGACCGGGTACCCGGGTACCCGGACATTCCGGGTATTACCCGGGTGCCGGGTACCCGGGTACCCGTCAGGTGTCGGTACATTGACCGGGTACCCGGGTACCCGGACATTCCGGGTATTACCCGGGTGCCGGGTACCCGGGTACCCGTCAGGTGTCGGGTACCCGGGAATTCATATAATTGGTCCCAATGAACCAGATGAGACATGAAAAAATAAATTAGTCATGTTTTAAGACGGAAAAAAATAAAATTAGCAGTGGTCTCAAATTATTGGATAACACATTGTGCCATGAGTTATGAGACTGGTCCAAAAAACTTGTTTATGTTGTTTAAAGTAAGAATTTCGAAAAAAATATAATATTATATTAGGGTGGTACAAATTTTTTTTTTTTTCGTTTTCAATGAAAACTGAAAGTGTAACATCACACAAGCTCAATTTTACGTTTTCCACATTTGTTTCTCATTTAATTTGGCCGCCATCTTGTTTTTTACGAAATTTTTGGTTTTCACAAATAACTTGCGTAGTTTTGATCCCAGAAGAAAAAGTTGTAGAGAAAACTTTTAAAACTACAAATTTACTACAAGAAATGTTTAATAACTTTTTTCGATAACTGCTTTGGTTTAAGAGTTAGAGTACATTTTGTTGAAAATTAAATTTTTTGACGCTTCCTCAGTACAAAATGTACTATAACTCTTAAACCAAAGCAGTTATCGAAAAAGACTGGGATCAAAACTACGCAAGTTATGTGTGAAAACCAAAAATTTCGTAAAAAACAAGATGGCGGCCAAATTAAATGAGACACAAATGTGAAAAGCGTAAAATTGAGCTTGTGTGATGTTACACTTTCAGTTTTCATTGAAAACGAAAAAAAAAAATTTTTGCACCACCCTAATATATTATATTTTTTTCGAAATTCTTACTTTAAACAACATAAACAAGTTTTTTGGACCAGTCTCATAACTCATGGCACAATTTGTTTTCCAATAATTTGAGACCACTGCTAATTTTATTTTTTTCCGTCTTAAAACATGACTAATTTATTTTTTCATGTCTCATCTGGTTCAATTATATGAATTCCCGGGTATCCGACACCTGACGGGTACCTGGCAATGTGTCGGGTAGCCGGGTACCCGATCATGTTTCGGGTACCCGGGTAATACCCGGAAATTTAGTTACCCGGGTACCCGGTCAGTGTACCGTCAGTGTACCGGGTACCCGGTCGAAATCAAGAGCTCTAGTAAAGACTGCAGTCTTTTGGGTACTGCATTCAATTTAGTCGCAGTTAACTAAGATTTTTGAATGTTAGTTAGTACTGCGACTGGAAACTTTAACTGCAAAAAAACAGTCAACAGTCAGTACTTACTTCTTGACTTGGCTGTTAAAAAAAGCAGTTAATTGACTATAAGTAAATTTTCACTACCCTAATATACTGTATATTTTGAATAAAAAGCACCCTACTGTTAAAATACAGGCTTCAAAAACTTTCAAATACTTCTTTTCTTAATAATTGTTCTGACATGCATGCCATCCGCAACATATCTACTATTAAAAGCCATATAAACTTGACTTTTTAGTCAAAAGACTAAGAAAAAGTAATAAGACTTAAAGTTAATTGACTGCAGTCAAAAGACTTATTGACTAAAAAATTCTAATACCCTAGTACAAAAAAATTTGTACTGACTAAAAATACTAAACGCAGTTAAAATACTGCAGTTAATTAACTTTTAGTCAATTAACTGCTTTTTTTAACAGTCAAATTAAGTACTGACTGCTGACTGTGAGTTACACAGTCAAAGTACTTTTGTAAGTCAAAAGACTAAAGAAAAATAAGTCTTAGTCGTGACTTAACTGCAGTAAGTAAGCTCCTTTGGAATAAACAATAAACATGTCGATATAGTAACTGTCGGAAAAGCCACTAAAGCCCTGATGATTTGCAAAAGAATTGCAGGAAAATCATGGGGGTGCAAACCAAACATCATGAGATGGATGTACACCATGATGGTAAGACCCATCATTACCTATGGGGCGGTTGCATGGCACAAAAGAACCGAACTAACAACCACTAAGAAAAAATTAGAAAAGGCGCAAAGGCTTGCATGTATATGTATAACCGGAGCAATGAGAACATGTCCTACAGCAGCAATGGAAAACATCTCAAATCTAGCGCCACTACACGTGGCAATAGAAAGTGCTGCTAAGGGAGCAATCATGAGGTTTGCTAGGAGGGTACTGGGACAGGGAAGATCATTGGGCATAGGGAGAGGAACATGATCCTCAAGTCCGCAGAAATAAACCTTCTTGACATTCCCAGGAATAGCATGATTAGAAAATACAACTCCGAAAAGCTTTTTCGAACGGAGTTAAGTTGCAAAAGAGACTGGGTAAGTGAAATGGAAAACTACAATCTCAAAGCAAACACCATCAAGTGGTATACTGATGGATCGAGAACTTCTGACGGGGCTGGTGTAGGGATTTTTGGGCCTAGAACCAAAATTTCCATACCGATGGGGAAGTGCAACAGCATATTCCAGGCAGAAGTGAATGCCATCGGAAAATGCGCAGAACGTAACATCGATAGAAAATACAAAAATCAAAACATTGCCATCATATCAGTCAAGCTGCACTTAAAGCTTTGAACTCATACACCATTACCTCTAAACTAGTATGGGAATGTGTGAATAAGCTCAATGAACTGGGCAAGGAAAACAGACTCCCTAGCAAAAATAGGAGAAATGACACCCCTAACGGGACCTGAGCCCTATTGTGGTATAGGGGAGAATATGATTAAAAACAAAATCAAATCCGAAGAGGAGGCGAAAACATCAAAAATCTGGAAAGAACTCCCCAAACTGAGACAGGCAAAACTCTTACTCGGGAACTATAACCGAGAGCGTTACCTATCCTGCATCAGCCTAAGTAGGAACAATCTTAGGAGAGTAACGGGTCTCCTCTCCGGCCATTGCAAACTGAGAAGACACCTCAGCATCCTAGGCCTAGTGAGCAGCGCTTCCTGCAGATTCTGCAACGCTTATGAGGAGACACCGGACCACATAATAGGGAAATGTGATGCACTGATGCATCATAGACATAAATATCTGGGCAAGTACCATATAGAAGAGAATGAATTACATTCTCTAAAAATACCCCCAATTATAAAATTCCTCAAAGAAACGAATTTGGAGGATGAATTGTAGATGAGAAACCTCATCCAGATCAAAAGGGGGACACAATAGATCTTAAGGTCGCAGTGCAAATGTTTACCCAATATATTCATTCATACTTATAAATACACCTGGCGCTATTTCTTTATTTGTAATAAGAGTGCCATGATTTAAATGAAGTTTTATTGGTTGAATCCTTTCTTTGCAGGTATTTGTATTTGTTCAGTCTCAATCTGAACCATCCTAATATTTATTTTTCATAAACTTATTTTTCTATAAATCATTCAGTAATTATTTTCTATGTTCCGCTCAAGCAACATATATCCTAATTTACCCTACTTTACATTTGCTATTTTTTATTGAAGTACCTAACTGCTCGCATTAACTGCATTGCATTATGTATAAAAAATCAATCACGAATTCTTACTTCTAACAAATGTACATACCTAAAGCCTAACGGCTATCATTTTCACAATTCTCTTTTCTTACTCTGTTTCTTTAGCTTTTAAGTTAGTTTAACTTGTGTGAATAAAACAATGTGAATAAAACAATATAATTTGACATCTCGTACAGAGAAGACACAGCCTTTTGTTTCGCTCACCAGCAGTTTCTTATTTCGGTTTTTTGGGAGAATATAATTAAAGTTTAAATTATATTCTCAACGTTGCGCTTTTGGTTGGTAAAACAAGTGTCCAGCATAGACACTTAACATTGGTGACCCCAACGTGATCCAGTGAATATTACATTGAATTACCTAAAATATTCTCGCTTGGATTCTGCACATTGAAGCCGCTCATACCATCATTGGAGAATCAACAGTATCAGAATTAGACTTCTCATCGCACAAGCTGCATATAACACAACATAATATTCGCATTAGAAAGGTCATAACAGGTAGGCTAAATTTAATTAATTATCGCATTAACTGCAATCTACAATAATTGGAATACCTTCGATTTACGTACAAAAAAAAAACAATTAATACAATTCGCATCGAGACTGCACGTGGGAGGTTGAACGTCTACAAGTAGCTGCAATATAAATATTCTTGTACATAGAAGATTACCTACATAAACCAAGGCTACATGAAACGGTGACACCACATCAACGGTATAAGAAGAACCGCATCACACCACACGGCATACGGATAAGGTGACACGCTTCAAGCAGCATAACGGGAAGGATACCTCATCTAACATAGCGGAACATTACTGTATTTTTGGTAACAGTTGGTAACCCGTGAGTACTGAATTATATTTTATGATTTGCTAGTGAAGTGATAAAATAAATCGAGATTTCGTCAAACATTAATTTGAATTAAGAGTAGGCTGCGACAATTGAATTAATATGTCTGACATTAAGGCAAAGTTAGAGAAACTTAGATCGAAACGTCAAGTTATCAATTAGGAAAAGCTAAGGATTTTGTGTCGAACCGCGCTGCAACAGCACTAATCGCTTAACTCGAAACTCATTTGGAATCTCTTGAATCTACTAAAGTTAATTTCGAAAGCGTTCAAACTAAAATTGAGGAACTAGATGAAATTGAAAATACTTTTACAGTTAGAGCCGAGTTTGAGGAAACTTATTTTGAAATAGGTCCCGTGTTAATAACCTCAATTAGCGATGCCAGGCATCCATCAGAGTCATTAACTTCAAATCTTACGGTATTTGACACAACGATTGGTGGCATACCAATCCGCCTTCCAAAGATTCCTATACCTAACTTTTCGGGCGATTACATTAATTGGACATCGTTTTATCAGACATTCGTCGCATTAGTTCACAACAATCCTGCCTTGAATAATGTCACAAGATTTCACTACTTACGCTCAGCGCTTAGTGAAAAGGCACTCAGCTGCATTCGCGCTCTAGAGGTTACAGAAACCAATTATGAAGCAGCACTCGAAACTCTCATTTCTCGATATAACAAGCAAGTCATAGCTCATGATCATCTTAAAAAAACTATTTAATCTCCCACAAGTTCCAAGAAATTCTGCTGTTCATGAAAAGTTCTGCAGCCATTGTTCTAGCACCCGTCATAACATATATCTGTTCAAGAAATTCTTAGAACTTTCACCTGAACAGCGCTACAATTCAGCAACTAATTTGAAACTCTGTCTAAATTGTCTCAAAACTGGACATGTAACCGCTTCCTGCAGCATAGACAAGTGTCGTACTTGCAATCAACTACATAATACGTTGTTACATGGTCATTGTAACGCAAAATCTTCACAAACTGAAAATCCTTCAATGGAACCCTGACTAGTAACTTCGCTTGAAACAAATTCCTCAGCTAAGCCTACACCTGTTATGACCACTCCTATAATCAAAGATAAACTAATCTCTTCCTCCACTATCGGAATATCATTACTGTCAAAAAACACTAAAATTCGCTCTCAAATAATTTTAGCCACAGCGCTTGTAACAGCAATTGACAAATACCGGCAACCTCTCTTATGCAGAGCCCTTTTAGATTAAGGTTCTCAGCTTCACTTCATGTCTGAATCTTGTGCCACACAGCTTGGTCTTGAGCGCACACGGATTGATCTGCCCATTAGCGGTATTGGAAACTCTGTCTCCACGATTCGTCACGCAATCACTACGTCCACACGGTTAAAAATCTTGGACTAAAATTCAGTAATTCCTGTATTGTATATAGGACCACACCAAATTTTTATTAGAATTCAATACTTGCAATGGTTTAAAAATCTTTCGTATACTATCATCCTATTGAAATGTAATCATTGCTTGGAATACATAAAATTTCCCTTCCAATGGGATTTTTCAAATAATTGTTCCCTGGGTTCAATACAAAATAAATTATAATCTAGTACAATCTACTAATTTTCAAAATTAATTTCAATCCGAAATGGACTAGACTTAACGATTTTTTGGAATAATTTTTAATATTTAAAGAATATTATTTAATCTTTATGACTTAATTCAGTATAAAAAGCAAACCTTTTTGAAATGCCTTTTAATTGTGAATGCATTTATTTTAAATCTGAGTTGGATTACATTGTAAACCATTTTATTTTATCATCCAGTATTTTTTAAGCTCCTTTGTAGTAAAAATTCGTTTTGTTTTTAATTTACTTTGAATTAAATAACAGTGGAAGTAGAATTGTCGTGTAATACTATTTAAACTTATTTTAAGTACGATTTGGTTTGAATATCAATAAAATTTCAATTAACTGATAGTACGAATAGTATTACGATCTAGTAAAATTTACTGTTTAAATTCAATATAAAAAAGTTTTATTTGTAATAAATATTTAATTAGATTTTAGTAGGTATAAAACAGTTTTATGTAATTTTTCATACAAATTGGTTTGAATTAAAAAAGTGCGATTAGTATTGAAAACCAATGAGATTAAGTAGGTACCTATTCAAATTTAATTGAAAAATTATTTTTTGATACGAACTATAAATTCTGAAAAAACGAAAAAGAATTGCAATGAAATATTTCTTTCACATAAATTTAATAGTTTTCCCTAAGAGTTTTACTTACTTTCAGATCAGGTTCCGTGGACTTCAAAAATATGCTAAATTTTTTAATTTGTCTTTAAATGTGAAAAAAAACATTTTTTATTTAATTCTTAAAAATTTATTTTTTTATTGTTAAAATTTGTTTCTTATGATTATATTACATATTCTATTTTTATTAATCAATTAATGAAAGTGAATTAACTTAATTGCAGTATTTTTTGTTTAACAAAAAATACTGCAATTAAGTTAATTCAGTTTCAATGATTTAGAATTGACTTACTTGTCGCTATAACATCTTCGCTTGTTATATAAATGATGGATCAGTTTTTATGACTGCGAATACCTTCACCTCATGTCCCATTTTACAAGTTACCATTATAATTGTGTCCTCTACTAACAAAATTCCTATAATTAAGTCAAAAATGTAATCGATCAGAGGATTTCAAAAAATGATAAACAATAAAATTGAAACAATATTTTTATAAAATGTCAAATTTTTAAATTTAATTAAGACTAATTTGTAATTTCGTGCAGTTAAAAAAAGATGTTAGATTTTTGTAACATTTTTAAATAAAAAATTAATAGAAATAATTCGTTACACTTACCCTTTGAAATTACACTTTTTCACAAATTTCGATGTTTTCACGTCAACTTTTTCTTTTAAATGAAATGAAATGCAGGATTCGCGTTTCATCCGCTGCTGGTATAAATTGCATTCCAATTGTATTGCTTTTCAGACAGTATTGCATTCAATTTCAATACAAGATGTATACATTCAAAACAAATTGTATTCAATGGAATCGAAGTGCTTGAATAAAGTTCATAAATCAACGCGCTTTATGTTTTGGGACATTGGAGTGAATTTTATTCCAAATTGTATTTCCTTCTAAGCCCCAATATGCTGCATTGTAATACAAAATTTGTAAATTTAATACAATTAGTATTCAATGAGAATGTATTGCTGGAATAAAATTCATTCCAATTCGCTTTCCGTTAAGTAAAAGTACCGTTACAATAAGTGGTTCCTATTTGTGTTTCGAACGCTGGAATAAATTTCATTCCAAATTGTAATATTTTTTATACTACATTTACATTATGTATATGTAGTAATAAATTTCAATTCAAGATTATTACATTCAATATCATTTTTTGATTACATTCCAAATTTGGGAATTTCTTTCTGGGAAATTTATTTGTGTGTAATCCTCGATGTACTCATATTAAGGACTTAGGTATTAAAATTAAATAAAGGCAATACAATTTTTAAGTATTAATGGTGTAAATCAAGGAAATTTCTACATTGAATACAAAAGCAAATACATTTTAATTCAAAATATATTGAAAAAAAAAATAATATTTGGCATGTTATTGAATTAAATACTGCAGGTATTGGAAATATGCAGTAATACTTTAGTATTACTAAAATTTAGTCCAAGATTTTTAACCGTGCATATACTCTCGATACAGCAAATTCTCTGCTACCATAAACTTTTACGTCTTACCGCAAATAACTGGTAACCATCCTGATAGCTTCATCAATGTCGATGAGTGGGATATCTTAAAGAAGCTTGATTTAGCTGACCCACTCTTTTATCGTCCGAGCAAAATTGACATTCTTATAGGAGCGGAGCTACTTTTCAATATCTTGAAACAGGACCAGTATCGCTTAGCTTCCGAGCTTCCTATCTTGCAAAGTTCTGAACTGGGATGGGTAATCGCTGGTAAACTGCAATCCAAACCTCCATCGCTTCCGCACTGTAACGTTGCAACCACAGCACTTCCAAGACTGTCAAGTCTAGAAAAGACGCTTCAAAAGTTTTGGGACCTTGAAGACTACAAGGCTCCTTCTAAAACTCTTACCGAAGAGGAAGAAGAGTGTGAGAAACACTTTAAGCAGTCCTTCTCACGAACAAACTCTGGTCGCTTCACTGTTAGACTTCCGTTTCGACGAGAACCGTCACAACTCGGAAACTCATTCAACATCGCAGCAAGAAGGTTTAAAACCTTCGAACGTAAGCTTACCTCCAATCCGGAACTGCAAATGCCTTACACATCGTTCATTAACGAATATAAAGATCTAAACCACATGCAAGAGATTAAAACTATACCAACCTCAAACTACTTTCTACCGCACCACTGCGTAATCAAGCCAGACAGTTCATCTACAAGGCTTCGAGTAGTATTTGATGGTTCGGCTAAAACTTCAACTAATCTCTCACTGAATGATCTGCTTATGGTTGGACCAACCGTGCAGCCCGACTTATTTACAGTCCTAATTAATTTTCGCACATTCGCCTACCTATTCATGGCAGATATTCACCAGATGTTTCGGCAAATCCTAATTCACGCAGATGATCGAAAGTTCCAGATGATACTCTGGCGTGATCAGCCCAACGAAGCACTCAAATACTATCCTTTGATAACAGTGACATACGGCACATCATCTGCTCCTTTCTTAGCCACCAGATGTATCGTTCAGTTAGCCGAAGAAGAAGAGGCTCATTTCCCTAAGGCAGCGCATGCTGTCTTAAATGGTGTCTATGTTGACAATTTCATGACAGGAGCCAATGACCTTTTGGAAGCTACTCAGCTCAAGACAGACATCATCTCATTATTAGGGATGAAACGATACAAGTAACTTCAAGTACATACTCGATACTATTCATTCGATACCAAGTACTTTTGGAATCGATACTTTTGGTTACGATACCAAGTAGGTATCGAATGAAAGTACTTGGATCGAATGGGAGTATCGTTTGAACTAAAGTGTATGGCTTCTCGTGAAAAGTGTTTTTTTGTCTGACGTCTAGGTGAAAAACTGGTTACTCTTCCAGCGTCGAAGATATCAAAATTGTTTTTTGTCTGACGTCTAGGTGAAAAACTGGTTACTCTTCCAGTGGCGAAGCTAACAAAATTGTTTTTCCTCAAAAGCGGGTGCAACAATCAGCAAATCAAGAAACCGCTTAAGCGGAAAACATCTAGAAAAACTTCTTTTTTTATCAAATATTAAACAAACAGAATTTTTCGATTCTTCTTAATTAAAAATAAAAATTTGAAAAATAAATATTTGTTTATATTTTGATTCTTGAACTTAGAAATTTTGATTCGATACAAGTACATACTCGATACTTTTCATCCGATACCCAAGTAGGTATCGATGCTTTCATTCGATACCGGTATCGAGTACAAGTACTCGATACCTAGGAGGTATCGTTTCATCCCTACTCATTATTGGCTAAGGGGCAGTTCGAACTAAGAAAATTCTGTGCCAATCATGAACGAATTTTAGAAGACACTCCGCTAGAACATAGGGAGCCTTTCATCATCATAAACGACTCCGAGGCAGTAAAGACTTTGGGAATGATTTGGCAACCATACCAAGATGTCTTCAAATTCAATTATGTTCCAGAAATTCACAATAAAGCTTCAAAAAGGACAGTTCTCTCTGATATTGGTAAGAACTTCGACCCGCTAGGTTTAATCGGTCCAGTCATCGTAAAAGGTAAATTGTTCATGCAACAACTTTGGAAATCTAAATTAGGATGGGACTCACCACTACCAGACGAGTTAAGCCTGCAATGGGATCACTATATTCAGCAACTAAACGAAGTCAATTTTCTATCCTCTCCTCGGCATCTTCTAGGCCATTCTGAATATGTAGATATCCAACTCCACGCGTTCTCCGACAGCAGCGAAGCCGCTTTTGGAACGTGTTGCTATCTTCGTTCACTAAGTCGATCAGGCAAGGTTAATTGTCATCTCATATGTTCCAAATCTCTAGTCAGTCCAATAAAATCAACAACTTTACCAAGACTAGAGCTCCAAGCAGCCGTCATGATGGTCGAGTTGGTTGATAGACTAAGAACCATACTTGAACTCAAGATTAACGATGTTTTCTATCACACAGATTCGCAGATTGTTTTAGCCTGAATATCTCAGCCATCTTACACATGGGTTACATTCGTCGCCAACCGGGTAGCAAGGGTACAAGAACTCACACAAGCAGAACAATGGAGACATGTCCCAGGAAAAATTAACCCAGCCGATCTCGTTTCCAGAGGATGTACAGCAGAGGTCTTACAATCATCTTCTCTTTGGTTAAGAGGTCTACCTTTCTTAACCTCAATATACGAAGGCTGGCGTGAAGCTGAAGCAACCATTTCCTTAGAAGACATTCCGGAACAAAAATCATCCAACAAGGCGCTCGTCGCAGAACATCCGCAATTCTACTGCATCATATCAGACTTCAAATACAATGACTCACTTCCTAAGCTGGAACGAATTTTTGCTTACGTCTATCGTTTCTTCAACAAAGCACGTAAGCTTCAAACTACCGCAGTACTTTCAACCTTACCAACGGTAGAAGAAAGTAGTCTCGCTCATAACGGTTTAATCCTAAACATGCAGCTCTTAGAATTCAAAAATGAATACAACCGCCTTTAAAGGTCTGAGGAGGTTGATCATAACAGTCGCCTTCGAAACCTTTGCCCATTTATAGGTGGAGATGGCTTGCTCCGAGTACAAGGGCGTTTAGAAAATGCCTCTATTAGTTATGATTCTAAACATCAAATAATTTTGCCTAAAAGAAATTTGCTAACCAATCTTAATAAATTATTATTGAGTTGAACCGCGTGAAATCCGTAAAAATCAACTACTTAGTAATTTTAACACCTTAGTGATTTCACAAAATTAACCGGACAGGAAAATTACATTAATAATTAAATGAAATAAAAAACAATCTTTTACTATCCGACTCACTTTGAATGCATTTCGGAATACCTTCATTCCATCCTCAGCAAACACGACTATGTATCCAGTGCTAATCATCGGCGATGCAATTTCTTGTGATTTGGTTAAACAGTTAAAGCAGAACAAAAACTATAACACTCACAATATGTAAACAAAAAATGAAAAACAAAAACAAAAGCGATCAAACGCGATTGAAGAGGCATGATACAATATTGCCACTGTCTTGATTTAAAAGATTTGTGCTCTTCTGAATATAAAAACTTTCAAATGCGTCAAGTTGTGCCTCATTTGTGACTGTTTTAACTAGGCGTACACTATCTTTTCCGTTTACGTTATGATTTTCCGTTAACACATGTGATGCTACGGCTGAGCAAAGAGGTTTTTTCAAACGAATGCTGGTGATATGGTCATCAAATCTCTTTTCTACGCTTCGTTTTGTTTGACGGATGTATTCGCGTTCACAAACATTACATTTAACCGCGTAAATACCGGACTTCTTTAAATTGGGAGTCTTATCCTTTGTGGAACACAGCAAGTTACATAATTTGTTATTGGTTTTATAAACAATGTCCAAACTACGTTCTTTGAATTTCTTTTTCAATTTGTATGTTATTGTTGGCGTAAAAGATAAGCGCACTTTATGATTATTTTCTTTTTCATTTTTTAAAAACAGAGTTGTTAATTTTGAAGCACGTATTTTGTTTGAGTGGTGTGTTGCGGTAAATTCTACCACAACAAGTTTCACTAGCCTATGCGCTTTCCTTTTTCCTTTTTAATCCTTCCTTTTCTGTTGCGGCTCCAAAATGCTGGCAGAGTACAGAGCAAACCTGGACCATCAGTCAGAGGCCTGCTCTTAAAGCATTTTGGAAAAGTAACAAAAACAGGTATTTAACAATAATCGTGTGACAGATGGTCCACGAAAAGATTCTATCCGAATCATAACCAAAATTAAAAGACCTGTGACAGAAGGTCCTTGTCCAACGTCAGAGATGTGACAGGTAGTTCACATGTATAAGACATGCGACAGGCGGTCCATTGTCCAACGACCTCCAAGAGAAGACATAGGACAGACGGTCATAAAATGTCATCAACGTTCATCGTCCAAAAACGGCCAAGAGCCCAACGTAAAATGGCCGAGTGCCCAACATAAGAGCGTCTGGTAAACGAAAGGAAGATGATTTTGTCAGAAGAATCCTTTAGTTTCCCCCAAAGTCTGTGCGAAGGTCCACGGCTTTAATTAGTTTACAGTATCGCGTGAAATTGAATGTTTCCTAGCCATTTCCAATTGATAGATGGTAAAGTGCATTCCTCCTAGATATTTTTCTCCATCTTAGTTTGGTTCGGTTTGGGACAGGGACTTTGATCGCGTTAAATTGATTTTTCGTTTTACTTTTAACTTTAGGAGTTTGGACGGAGGTGCGCTGAATGCATTCATTGGGCGAACTCCATTGTGAATTATCCCTCTCAGTAGGGATATTTTGATGAGAGAGAGTGGATTGGGTTCAACTACGGAGCGAGCTTCTTGCCGAAAAAGGTGAAAAGCTTCGCACTATAACCGTGACCGAATACCGCCATTACATGAAAAAGAGACGGACGCAGTGGAGGGAGCCTGGTTGAATGGGAGGAGGCCACCAAGAAGTCACTTTTTGGTGAGATTCTGAATTATACGGATCATTTTTGAGAAAAGTTCTAGAAGAGCGTACCAATTTGCGAAATTTCAAAATCGAATTTTTTTTATTATCTTCCAATAATTTTTGAGTTTTTTTTTGTGAAAGAGAAAGGTTTCCAGAGGAGGGAAATCTTAGTGTTGTATTGTGAGGAGAAAAGTCGAAGGGTGAAGCAACTTACAGAGTCAGGGCCAGGTGGACCAGAAGAAACTCTAGATGATTCATCCAATTTAGTTAAAAGATAAGTATATCTTGTGATAATTTTTTTGTGTGAGAACCGTTTTATTGCTTGCCAGTTTGGGCCGAAAGTTTTGTTGACCGCTAGGCCTTCATTTTTTTTTGTAAAAAAAAACCGTTTTCCAATTTACGGGACTTCCATAACCCCGTTTTCTTGTTCTTTGTGATTTGGATCCTTCCCAAAGTCACTTTGGTTTCATTTACTATTGAGACACAATTTGTTTTTTTTTTTTTATAGTATTTTTTCAAATTTACATTTAAATATTGTTTTTTTTTTCCTTTTTCTATTTTTGATCTTGGTCTTTTGCCAGATAACCATTATTTGTAACTGTCTTTAAGCAATCTGTGAAATTTTGAATTTGCTTTTTTATATTGTATTAGGTTGCTTTGAGTAGGTCTATTTTTAAATTTATTAAGGGTTAACATTTTATCTTTGTGGAGTTTGAAGAATTCAGAATTCCACTAAAGTACAACTCGCTTGTTGTTTTCTTTAATTATAGGGTGTGTTTGGGGAATTGAGTGGTTTGCGGCTGTTCTAATTGCTTTTGTACCAAAGCTGCTCCTTTTTTTGTATTTATGATCGGTGGTTTGTCTGTCAGGAATTCATATATTTTGGTCTTGAGTAAAGGCCAATTAGCAAAGTCAGTTTTATATTTGGAATTAGGAATGTTTTGAACGTTGTCTTGTCCAACTATAATAGATGTTATACTGGGGAAGTTATCGCCGTTATGAAGATCGTCTAACGTCTTCCAGGTGGTTTGTTGAGTTAATTTAGGGGAGCAACAAGTAATATCTATATGGGTGAACGTGTTGTACGTCGAAAGATGAGTTGGTGAGCCTTAGTTTAGTAATATGAGGTTGCACCCCTAGGGTTTGTAATCTGAGACACCCAGAGCACGCTCCAAGAATTGACGTCACCGCCAAAAATTAAAGGGAAGTAAGTTTGTTTACGATGTTATCTAGATCGCTCCTTTGCACATTTTCATAAGGTTTAAGGTAAATACCAATAAAGGTTACTTTTAAATTGAGTTGGATTTCACTGGCGAGTACTTGAAAGTTTGAAGAGTTTAGGGGCTAAATTTTATGTGGAATGTCTTTTTTTTTTTCTAAAATACCTTTTCCCTGTTTAGATGTTGTGTTTATGGGGCTATTTTTAAAATATCCGACGAAATTTTTGGGGACAATCGGACTGGCAGTGTGTCTCTTGAAGGGAAATTATGGTTGGATTGTACTCTTTGATAAAAATATTGAACTCGTCAAAGTTATTTGAAAACCTTTAACATTTCACTGTAGAGTATTGAGAACTTTTTTTTTGTTTAAACTGACTACACGAGCTTTTGCTCAGGAAGCAATAAAAGTGTGATTTGTTGAGTTATTATAATTTGCAAATATCGCAGTCTTGTACTATTCATAATAAATATGTTGTGTAACTATTGGGTTCGAGTTGTTAAGGTGGTTAAGATTTTGAGTCCGCTGCCCTGATGTTGAATCATCTATGCTTACTGGAGAGTATGAACGATTCAATTCCAGACCAGTAGAGTCGGTCAATTGGTGATCAGAATTATTTTTTCATATCGACATTATCTTGACTTATGTCAGTGATTCACTATCATTTGGAAAGGTAATTTTTAGTGTGTTGGAAGGTAGTTGATGGGGTTTGAGTGGGATGGATGTGTTTGATTGTTAGCTTTTAAGATATTTTTTTTTTATAATTTGCGCGCGCTCTAGGGGATGGTGTACCCTTTATATGTCGTTCAACACAGTGCGGGTGTGAAGAATAGGGATGGGAAGGGAAAGGTGTATGGAAAGGTATGTGGCGCGAGATACTGAGACCGAAGGTGGTGGTTGTCTCAGATTTTATCTCCAGGGTTGGCGGCTGGGCTAAAGCGGAGAAATGCCGTGTCTTATATCAATGTCCCTTTATAAATCGCACTATTTTGTTGGGCATATAAAAATAAAAATAAAAACATGACATAGAACTACGGCAGGGATCGAACCTGTGACCTGTGAGGTTGACAGGCGACCACGCATACCATCGCGCCACGGCCAACTCCAAATTTTGAGAGGGTGCACGTATTTGAATTGTTAAGTTAATATTGGATCGATGTGTTTGAATGACTGTGTTTAAGTTTTAGTTTGACGAAGAGCTTTTAAAGTCTGAACTATTTATTTGTTCTGTGTTTGAGTTGGATAGAATGAGAGTTTTATGCAATGAATTATTGTTGTTGATTTCTTTAGAGTTAACTGGGGATCAGTTATTTGCTAGTGAGTTAATAGTGTTGGATGGTGATTCAATAATTGGTTTAGAAGAAGGGATCGGGCTAGACACTTCAGGTCGAGATGGTTGGATTGGATCAGTCATTTGTGTTGGAGTATTTTTCTTGACTTTTTCTGGATATGAGTCAATGGAATTTGGTGACGGTGGTGGATTATATCTTCTTTATAAATAAAAATGTAAATGTTCGTTTGTTCCTAACCGCTAATCTCCGAAAATTCTTCACCAATTGTTTGGAAATTTTGACACAACATTGCATTCGAATATAATCGTGTTTATATACATATATGTGTGTACTTTAAACAAAAAAAAAAAACTATGGTGTACGTTGGGCATAAAAAACCAACACTCACTAAGAACTATATTTATCAACAAATCTACATACATACATAAATAAAAACAAATCAGTTCGGTTGTCACAAAAAATTAAATTAAAAAATTTATTCAAATTCAATTCTTTAAGGAAAGATACACAAGATACAACAAAAAAAAGAAAAAAAATTGTGTACCACATTGTTGAAAGGTAGGTGTGGTTTATTACTGCTTACTTCGTTACATTACATTCATTCATGTAAATTTTGGGTTTTTCAAGACTTTGAAAATTTGAAGAGCGAAATAATCAATTTTGGAAATTTGAAGACGATAATAATCAATAACCAATTTTTTTGGCGGAAGAGAAACATAATCGTTTAAACGTTTTATTATTTCTTATTTCCTAGGTATATACAATTTTGGTTTTTTCCAAGATTTGGAAGAACCAATTCCGTTACGTAGAATGACATGTGACAGGTGACACTTGACATTACATATGATAGACAGAGGACAAGTTACAGATGACACATGACAGGTGACAGTTGACAGATGACAGTTGAGAGATGACACATATAAGGTGAAAAGTAACAGATAACAGTTGAAAGGTGAAAGTACCGTCCATTTCTTATCAAAAAAAAAATTTATAAAAGTTTCGTAAGTATACAATAAAAATAAATTAATTCAAAAGCGACCAATAAAATCAAAATCGAAGCTCCAGAATCACATGAAGATAAAATAAAGACAATCTTCTGAAGATGAAGACATGGGCATCGCTAGATTCATGGCTGACACTCAACACTCAATCAATGTTGCCTTCTTTTGAACCCCCATTAAATGTTTAGTTCTAGAAAATAAATTTCTAATTAAGATTTAAAAAAAAACATAATTTTGCCTTTTTCTTAATGCTCCATAAAATATCGTTTTTTGGCCGTCTGTTGACATTTGATACGAAATATTCATGAAAAGTAAAAATGCGTTTTTTGTGACAAGACAAATCATGCAATGTAAAAAAAAGTTATTTTTATTTTTAATAATTATGAGTTCTGAAAACCATTGTATAATTTACGTGTATTATGGTCGTCTTAAAATCTGCAACTGTTTAATATACTTGTGACAATTTTTCAATCCTGCGGCAACTCTGCCATGTTAAGCAACTCTTTTCATGTCAAAGCAATCAGCTTTGTTATCGAAGGTTCTAGAAACTCAACTACAACATCACTTGAATCTTAAGAAATGTTGAAGTTTTGTTTCAAATGCAAAGCAAATGTTTTTTTTTTTCAATTTTAGTACTTTGGTTACCTATCCGTTTCAATGTCGTTACAATATCTGTTTCATGTTTACAAATATATTACAAGTAAATAACAAAATCTCCACTCATAAAAAATACAAGCGGGTATGTTTCAACTTTGTTTCAACGATGTGTTATGCGAAATATAAACGAAACAAAGCACAAGTAGAGTTTCATCTTTGTTTTTATATTGAATATAGTAATAAGAAGATTGAAATGTAATTAAAAAAACAGTTTTGGAGATTTACTCGTATGCATAAATTTTTTTAAACCAAGAAGTGTTATTTAAAGAATGATGTGTATTTTATTATAATATACATACATATTTTTCTAACAGCATTGTATTGTATTGTATTGTATTGAATATACAACACCGATTAACTTATTGTTATTATGTATATATTAGCCGTGTTTTATGAACAATTGATAGCAACTCAGCAAAATTTTTTACACACAAAAACAATAACAAAAAAGTGATTATAAAAACTTTGTTATTGTTTCTAAGCAAAACAAAAAGTGAAAATAAATTTATTTGTTATTGTTTGTGTGTAAAAATTTTACTGAGTTGCTATCAATTGTTCATAAAACACGGCTATTGTAAAAAACTTGTTCTAATGTTAAAATAAACATTTAATAGGAAAAACATTACAAAAATGTTTTTGTCATTTGTTTCCCCCTTTTTGACTGTCAATTATATTAAAGTTACGAAAATGTTTTTATAGATTGTTTTAAGAAAGTTATTTTAATATTTAAGTTAGAAGATAACGAAATAGAAAATCAATAGATGTAATAAAAACTTTTTACTAACCATCAAATGCTAGACTTGCTTATAATCTTTTAATAACAACTTCAGTTTTTTGAAAACAAGTTCAAACTGTTATAAAACCGATTTGTAGCATTTAAATTCAAAAGTTACAATTGTTTTTTGATGAACAACTGAGAAATTGAGTTACAACAAATAATATTGCAAATTACTTCAACAAAACACAAATACAACAGAATTCTTGTTACAAATCGAATTCTGTGCTACTCCAGATCTTAAAAACTCCACCCTACATACGAACAATCAAAGAAATCTTCGACAAAACTGGTTCCATAAGAAGAAAAAAACGAAGATGATTGCGAACGATTAAAGCAAAAGAAGTCGTGGTGTTGCCATTGCAACGTTTGGTCGTGTGACCAAGGAGTTGGCAATTGCGACACCACATGGGATTTGGAATATATTCTGAAACCTTAGCATTATAAAATTTCATCGCTCCTTGTTTTGTACACGTTTGTGACACCTTCCATTTTCATCTCTGCAATTATCTCTGATTCGGACACATGCAACAAGCGAGCATGTAGTTTGACCTCGACTGGACATAAATTTCCCAAAGACTTTATTTTAAATAACCTATAGGCAATTATTTGCGATTTTGTTTTAATCAAAAGATTTCCATCTCGGAGTTGGGATATTTGGTCATAACCGGTACTTATATTGTCTTTTGTTTTTTTGAGTAAGAAGAGGCTGATGATATAAGGATTGTAGATGTAGGAGCAACTGTAATAATTGAAGGGTTATTGCAGTTGGATCTTTTCGGTAAGGGATGCAACGGGAAGTACCGGTTTGCTCACTTGTGGCAAGAAATCAATAAGCACAATATTGCGAGAACGAAGCGATCTACTCAGAGTTTAGTCGGTGACTGAGTAGAAATATACATGAAGCATCAGGGTTGTTTAAAAGCATTTTAGAGTAAAGAAATATATTAAATCTCTTTACCGATATGGCTGCAAGACCTAAAAGCTAAATTTTTATCTTTAAGGAATCATTTTAACGGATAGTTTAGAAAGACTTTATTTTTAAACTTAAAATTTTGAATAAAATGAATTTGAGCTTCACAATTTTTTGAGTGTATGAATTTATTTTCTAATTTTTTTCGCCGAAATATTAAAAAATTGATTTTTAAAAATTTAAATTTTTTACTTACTCGTTGATAAACTTCATCTATATCGTCAAACTTTCTAGCTTCTTCAGGTAATTGAGTTCGTATATCACCTCCCACGAATATAGCCTCTAGATAAAGCCATTTTCGCTGAACACTTATCCATTCATCGACAATCTCATATATAAGTGCTAGGGTTCGCTCCCACTTATTAATCTTTTGAAGAAATGGAGCAATGAACCTGAAAAAGAAATAAATTATAAATAAAAACGTAATATTAAATTCATACTAGTTGTCCTCAGGACAATAAATACCTGATAACTAACGTTGCCAAAATGTTCATAATATACATAATTATGTACATAGGTACTGCCAGCTTCAGAGTGAAGTAAGCAGTACATGTCATTTTCTCAGCAACCGATAAAGGTAGAAACTTGAGATAGGTAGAAATTAAGCTCCGAAATTTGCAGTCAATTGCAGTTTAGGGTAATACACAAGAATGAAAATCCTCTTTAAAAAAAATCCAAAAAATCATATTTTAGTAGGTAGTTTAGTAGGCTATTTTCGCCCAACCAGTAAGTACGCCCACTTAAATGCTGTATACCGAAATTGGCCTACCTTTACTTTTGCTTTCTACATTGAAAAAGCACTTTATTTGCATCCAACCTTAACTCGAATCGAATCAGTCAATGCTGACATAAACTAGTTAATGTACTCGTATGTACTCGTACATACTCGAGTATATCCAACTTTTTGTTTTTTTTTCCGGATATCAAACTTTCAATAATTCTTGCATTGCTGAAGATTGCTGCATCTGAGGTTTTTTTTTTCATTTAGAGTTGCAGCTCTCGAAAAATATCAATGATATTGGAAAATTTTTTAACACCAAAATGTTGGGCACAAAATTTCCCAGGGGTGATGTCCACTACTTTTTAAAAAATTTATCCCGTTATATTTGTTTTTAATGGGTTTTTAAACTTTTAATATTTTTTTTTTTTGTTTAGACGTGCAGATAGACGAAACTAACTGTAAAAAAAATCGAAAAATGGTATCGTGTAGGGCATCTTTTACCGTAGAGGTGATGTTGCTTATTTTACTCTAGAGGCGATGTTGCTTATTTTTTTTTATTAAGCGTTTTTAACCATGAAACATAAAAACAACACTCACAAAACTTTATACCGTTATAACTTCCGATCACCGAATGATACCAAAAAAAAGTAGGTACGTAGAAAAATTAGATTTTTTCAACTCTAGAAGCGATGAGAAAAAATAACAAAGTACGAGTAGATACGAACTGCATATACTAAAGGGTAGGTAAGCCTTGGATTTATATGACAACACTATTGTTCTGTTTTTTTTTTTCCTTTTTATTATAATTTGTTGTATCTTAGGTGGAAAAGATATTTTTATCCTAAAATATCATTAAAAATGCTAAAACTTACCAAGAAAACAAAAAAATGTTATCATGAACCTTTCATTGCCAACTACATATTACATGAAATTGAGATCTGTACGGAAACTTTTTTGTCCCTATTTATAAAACACTCGGCGTTATAAAATACATAACGGTATCCTTCCTTCACAAAACGAATTTGGTTTAAAAGCTATCACCAGTGTTCCAACTTTAGCTCTATTATTGCACATTACTATTTGTTTTGCAGATATAAAAAAATATATCTAATGTATGGAGACTTTTTGCGTAAGCTTCAAAATCAAAGAAAAAAATAAATATATATATATATAACACCCTGAAAACTTATTAAAATTAAATTAAATCAAATAAAACGTATTTAAATCGTTGTCAGTGTTATTTTGAATTGGAAAAATGTTAAAAATACTTGGACTGTTTTCTGCGGCAATATGAGAAGAAACAACTAAAAATAATTTGTTGGGTCTCCAATAATAGGTACATACATTCATTTTTCAAATTTTTTCACACATATGTATGTACTGTTGTTACAGTTTTTCTCATTGTCCCGAGGGGAGGGTAAATTATTATTTTTTTTATTAAAATTAATAAAAATAAATAAAAGAAAACAAGAGGCGGGTGCACACCGACCGACGAACGACGCGACTACGCAAGCCACGAAAAACCACACGAACGACTGGTACTCAACCAAATACGAATGCGATACAAAGAAGAGACGAAAAAGTGCAACTGCCAAAACCAAAATTGAAAATTCCAAAACTATTTATGGTAATAAATGAAACGATTTTAAATGAAAAAGGAACAACAAAGTCTAATTTAAAATTTTATCTTTATTCTTTGGGAAACCGTGGGATTGAAAATCCCTGGATTAAAATCCAAAATATTTTCAATCAAAAGAAAATAAATGACAAATAAAAAAAAAGAACAACGAATTTAATAAGCCAAAAAAAGAAGTAAAAGAAAATGGGGTTTTAACACTTTCGATTTTCAACAACCGTGACACGATAAATTTACGGAACGTACATATGTAACTTTAAATTAAATATTTATATATAGATAATATATGTTTATATTTCAAGATTACAAATATATATATATAAGTAATAACTGATAAAAAACACAAACATATATTTTAAGACTCATAATTATGTTTTTAACCAAAGAAATGATAACCTATTCATATTTCACCATAAACAGCCACATGTTATCATAAACTGCATCCCGTCAACAATATAATATAAGAAACAAAGTAATGCGCTGTAACAAGTCATAAGAAACAAAGAAATGCGCTGACAGAAGTCATAAGAAATAGAGAAATACACACTGACAAAAGTCATGTATGCAATTAATAGAAGACTTCAAACACTGGTCGTCTGCGAGGTTCCAGTTAGATCTTAATTACTATCCACAGAATAAAGAACTCATTATTCAGAGCTCCGCCTCTAAAAAATACTTAAAAACCGCTACAGTGAAATTAAATTCGTTTGTAATAACTCAACGCAAAAGATTACATAATAATACACGTGCGAAATAATAACTAACGACGGTATATTTTATCAATAGTTAAAAGTGAATAACGATACAAACATCGATCTAAAAACACTCAAATAAGCAAAATTCAAACATAAGAAACAAATAAAAATTAGTCAGCAAATTAAATAAAACCATGTCTGATCTCTAAGGCCCAACATGCCTATACAAAGGGGAAATCGGAGGTACCAGAGTACACTCTGGTCGCATTTTTAGACATAGGGGGTGCCTTTAATAATGTGAGAAATTCAGCAATCACGAATGCTCTAAACAATCTTAAAATAGAAGACCCACTCAAGAACATAATAGATACCATGCTTAGCAGCAGAATTATCAGTTCAGAGTTGGGAAACTTGGAAAACAAAAAACGTAGACCAGCCAACAGAGGGACCCCTCGAGGAGAGGTCTTATCACCTCTCCTATGGAACCTGGTAGTCAATGAACTGCCAATGGACCTAGAAGGGGATGGTTTCAATGTTATAGCCCATGCGGATGATGTGGCAATTGCCGTATCAGGCAAGTACCCACAGACCCTCGCAGACCTGCTACAAACAATTTTAAACAAGCTTGTTCACTGGGCTAATGGATCTGGACTGGATGTTAATCCCGACAAAACAAAACTTGTCCTCTTCACGAGGAAATACAAGATTCCAGAACTCAAACAACCGACAATTAAAGATGTACATAACACTTACTCTATCTAATCAAGCTAATAATCTAGGATTAATTTTTGATAAAAAAACTAACTTGGAACCTCAATATCGACGAAAGAGTCAAAAAAGCCAATGTGGCACTCTTTTCATGCAAAAAGGCCATTGGTGGCAAATGGGTTTTCTCTCCTAACATTGCACACTGGTTGTACACCTCGGTCATTAGACCAATACTTAAATATGGGGTGATAGTATGGTGGACCACACTGGACATAAAGACAAACTTAAGTAAGCATATCAAAGTCCAAAAGTCAGCTAGTATATGTATAAGCGGAGCGCTCAGGTCAAACCCTTCGGACGCCCACGACATAATATTAATATTACACCCTAGACATCTTTAGCAAACAAGTAGTGGCAAACGCAGCTACGCGTTTAAAAGCAACCCTACAGTGGAACAGTAATCATATTGGCCACACCATCATTCTAAACAAATTTGGCTTTATTCCAGATCGCTTAGACTGCATCACACCTCAATTGGTGTTCGAAAATAATTTCCAGACCTCTATTCCATCCAGAACTTTATAGGAGGACCAGAGCATTCTGGACAATGAATCTTTACACTTCTACACTGATGGTTCAAAAACCTACGATGGTGTAGGAAGTGGCATATTTTCGGAAAAACTGTATCTCAGTTTTTTCTTCCGCCTACCAGACCATTGTAGCGTGTTCCAAGCGGAAATTCTGGCGATTAAGGAAGTTCTTTCTTGGCTCAGAGAAAACGTAATATCCAACACGGTTATTCGGATCTCCTCAGATAGCCAAGCTGCTATTAATTCTTTTGCCTCTGTCACTACAAGATTAATCACAGTTCTAGACTGCCAAACATCTGTGAGGGAGATGTCTGAACAGTTTGATATTCACCTCATATTGGTGCCGGGACATTCCGGCAATTGTGGGGAGGTCGAACACGCCAAACAAGGAACAATCACTCCTCTACAACCATAAAGGAACAACACAGGTATTCCTATGGCTACATGTAAACTCATGCTAAAGCAGGAAGCTTTAAAGTAAACCAACCTCAAATGGACTCAGAGTAATACCTGCCTAGCAACCAAACAAATATGACCTAGACTTGAAACTTTCAAAGAGGTTGCTAAATTTAAATCGACTGCATATTAGTTCTACCATAGGTGTTATTACAGGACACTGTTTAATAGGTAGACACGCAATACGTATGGGCGTGTTCTCCAACGATTTCTGCAGGAGCTGCATGCACGAAGAAGAAGAGGAAACTGTTCAACACCTTCTGTGCACCTGCCCTGCTCTCTCAGCTAGAAGGAAACTCCGTCTAGGACAATTCTTCTATGAGGACACTAGTTATCTAGTGAATACGCACGCTTTTAAAAAGTGAGTACTAATGTGGTAACTTTGAATCATCATTTGAAGCAATAATAAATTTTTTTAAATAAATAAAGTAAATTAATAGCTACCAAGGAAGTAAACTATTGAATTTAAAAAAAAAATTTTAAAAATAAAAACTGGTAGCCATGGTTTTATGAAACCATGCGAAGTTTGCAAATTTGGTTGCAATTATTCTCAGCCTAGAAGCCATGTAGATATTGCCAAAATTTAAATTGCACGTAAAAGAATGTTCAAGCTACATATTTGATTTTGGATTTTGTTTTTGTTTTATCAAAAAACTCCAGTGACAGGTTTTGTAAAAATGACGTAAGCTGCCAAAATGGTTCCAATTTCCTGGAAGACTGGAGTACATATATAATATGTATGTTTATCATTTTAAAGGTAATGATTAAGGCTTAAATGTGTTCGAGACCGATTTTTGAATTTCGTCCTTTTTTTTTAGAAAAATGACAAATTTTCAATATTTCAACTGTGTTTTTAAATAACAAAAAATGAACCAAAAGCATAACCAAAATAACTTGTATTCATTATTACCAAAAACTAACATAGTTTTTGTTATTTACACATCATTTTTTTAAATTAAAAAAAATTGTTTAAAGATGCTAATACCAAAAACAATAAAATGCAAATTAAAATTTACTTTCTTTATTTAATATAAAAAAAAACTTTATTTACAAATAATTTACAATTTAAAATTTAAACAATATTATGCGTTGAGTGTGTAACTAAGACTGACTGCTGGGTCGATGTTCATTCTTTAGGAAGCTGCTATCAGTTGCATGGTTTGATGTTCGAGTGCATTGCATGGAGCTGATAAGGATGGTGTTGTGCTGCTGCATTTGATTGTAGTCCGGATGTGATTATATGTCTGGAGCATATGGTCTTTATCTTGACTAGTTTCTTGCTGTGAGTGTGTCGTGTTGATAACTGCGGAAGTGGTGTGTTAACTCCCCCTTTTCTTCAGTAGGTTACCTCCGGTACCTCTTCTCCTTGTACTCGGGAGTTGATACGTCCCAACATTAGGTTGACCATTTCTTCTGGGGTCCTTCGTGGTTGTATTGTCAATATTGTTTGCCTTTTAAAATATATGGTTAATAATATTGTTATGATTATAATTAATAATATAAGTCCTGTTGTTGAAATAATAGGACTTCTCGTTATTTCTGCTTTGATAGAATTTAAGAGATTTATATTCTCTATTCTTAAATCTTCCTTCATAGTTGTTAACTGTGTGTGTTTCAAGATAGCTTTTTATTATCTTCGAGGGGTTTTCGTATAGGGTGCCGTCAATTGTGGATGTGTTTTCAAAATTTACCAGATAAATACCATTCAATGATTGGTTATCGACCGTATGCTGTCCAGTGAGGAGTATACTGCCATCCTTGATAATTTCTAATTCTAAATTTCTTTCATTTATTTTGTTACACTTTGTTTTCTTATTATTTAGTAAATTTGAGAAACATGTTGGCTTAGTACTAATTTTACAAAATGTGTTTCTTATTTCTTTTATACAAATTTCAGTGTTAGTAAATTTATCTTTACGTTTAAGTATTTCTTTTTCGATGATCAATTTACCATCGGTTTGGCTTATGGCCCTTGCTTCATAGAGCTTACAATTTTCTTTAATGATTGGATACTTTATATAGATAACAATAATATTATCTTTTAGTACAATTTTAAATGTGGATGAGTCTATTAAATCATTTACAGAAAAAGTCTTGTATTATTTCATTTTTTGTTATTTCTTTAATATCTTTTAAGTTTAATACAGCAGGATTCAATATATTTAATTTAGCTAGCGTTATAGTGTTCAACAGGTAATTCGAAGGTAATCAGTTTACTTTTTTCAATTATTAGTTCGTCATTGAAAGAATGCGACAATGTGCTTAAAATGTTAAATATTCTAGAATTTTGTAATTAGTTACAAATTGTTTATTATCATTTTCAATTAAATCGTTTAACTTATTTTGTATAACTAAAACATCATCGTGATCAGGAATTCCTGCTTAAGAGCCACTTAAGAGCCGTTCCCAAACTTTCTATTGCTCGTTTAGAACGGTTAGTTGATCTAACAAGGTTTGTATTATTTTGATTGTGTTGTCGTGTTTTTCACTTGGAGGTGAGTCAGGGTAAGTAGTGCTGTCGGTGTTTTCTTTTACTTTGTCAATAAATGTCTCTATTTGCGTTAGGTTAACTACATGAAATATGTTTGACGTTTCTAGGTAGGCGTAAGCGTCGTTCACTTCTAATAGTATATATTCTTCTCTTGTATAATCTATTATTTCTGTACCTGTAGCTATTGTTGCGAATAATAACATTAGTTTAAAGTCCATTGTCTAAAAATTTTAAAATTTAAGGTTATCTTTGTGTACTATCTTGTCGTTGTTTAGTTTAATTTTTTTCCCTAAATCTTCTTTTACTTTTTTCTTTTTGTACCTAGGTTGTAGCTTATTTCTAACCGTAGGATCTTTTTGATATACGATATCTTTGGGTCTGGCGTCTTTGGTTTTCCTATTTTTGTTATTATATTCTATCATTTTGTCTTGAGCTATAGTTAATTTCAAGGGAGTGTCTTCGTGAAAAGTTTTATTAAATAATATATCTTTAGGTTTTTTCTGAGTCACGGAATGAATAGTGGAATTATATTCTTTTGCTGGTCTTATAAATATTTCCACTGGTTCAAGAAGTGAATGTTCTGTTTTCATACATCTAGCTATTTCTTGTAATGTGCTGTGTACTCGTTCAACTTGTCCGTTGGAAGTACTATGGTTTGTTGTGACATAATATAACGCTATGTTGGATCTTTGCATAAGAGTCGTGAAAATTGCAGATGTAAATGCTAAGTCTTGGTCACATGTTATATGTTTGCATTCTGGAAATGTTTTTAGGATTGCCAAAACTTTGTTTGACTTTTCTTGTCTATTATCAATGTGTTTAATAACTAAGAATTTTGAGTACGCGTCAATACATGTAAGAAATTTTTGCTTTTCAGCGAACATTACATCAATGTGTACTGATTTTCCCTCATTTTTTGGAATTGGTGCCTGACCAATAGGTTGTCGGTTAGGGTGTCTGTTATATTTATTTATATTACATAGCTCACAATGTTTGGCGTATTGTGAGAATTCCTCTTGCATTTTAGTCCAATAATATTGTTCGATGATCTGTTTTACATTCTCTCGGGCATTTCTATGTGCTCGGTTATGAGTCCGTTTTATGATTTCTGTTTGATCATCCTTATTCGTTATATCATTAGCGAAATACTTTGTTCTGATGAACTTATTTTTAAAGTTCTCCTCTAAAATATTTTTCAACTCGTAAATGACCTCTGGAGTTGTATATAAAGCTACTATACCTTCTTGTAAGTACTCTTTAAATATAGGGATTATGTCCTTAGGATCATCATCATCGGCTCGACAACCGGGGTCAAGTCTCTCCACCTATCCCGGTCTTGAGCCGACGCCATCACGTTGCGCACCCCAAGGCTTCGGGAGTCCTGGTCTACGCCATCTCTCCAGCGCAAGCATGGTCTACCACGCTGACGTCTACCATAGAATGTACCACAAAGGACTTTCCGAGCCGGTTCCTCTTCACTCATGCGAGCTAGGTGCCCTGTCCAGAGTCTACCGAGCTTAATTTTTGTCACTATGTCTGCTTCAAGGTAGATTGCGTACAATTCATGATTGTACCGTCTCCGGAATCGTCCTTCCTCACATATGGGGCCAACAATTCTCCTTAAGACTCTTCTCTCGAACGCGGCTAAGAGGTCGGAGTGTCTTTTGCTAAGCACCCAAGTCTCGGATCCATACGTGAGTACTGGCAGGACCATGGTCCTGTACAGCAGCAGTTTTGAAGTTATGGTGAGATTTCTGAATTTGAAGAGCTTTGACAGACTATAGTAGGCTTTGTTGGAATTGAGCAGCCGCCCGCGTATTTCTTCTTCTATATTATTATCGGCTGCTACTATTGACCCAAGGTATTTAAAGGATTGCACCACTTCAAATTCGTGCTCCGCTACCTTGATTGTTTGACCAAAGTCCTTAGGATCCTTGTATGTAATGAGGTTTCGTTGCCCATTGGGAAATGGTGTGTACTGTTCATGCACTGTTTCAATGCTTTTATTTATTATTACTTGTTGGCTATATTAATTTACTGGTCTATCTATGATATCAATGTCATCTTCTTCGCTGCTTTCGGCTGAGTGTAACGTGTTCGTATATCTGATTTAAATTTTGTCTTGACAAGGCGTCAGCGACAATGTTAGTATGGCCTGGTTTGTAAATCATTTTCGGTGCATGTTCATCTGTGAGAGCGTGCCATCTCTTCATCTTCGCGTTTGGATTCCTTGGAGAGACTGTAAACGTGAGGGGTTGATGATCCGTGTGGATTTCTAAATTTGTGACGCCATACAAATAATTTCTTAAGTTCTTTAGAGCGAAGACGATTGCAAAGAGTTCTTTTTCGTTTTCAGCAAAGTTTCGTTCTGATTTGGTGAGTGTTTTTGATATAAAGGTTATGGGCTTATTGTCTTGTGATAAGACCGCTCCAATTGAATCGTCCGAAGCATCAGTAGTTAAAACGAATTTCTTTGAGAAATCAGGTTGCGTGAGCTCGGTTTCGGTTATAAGGTGATTCTTCAGCACATTAAATGCTTCTATAGCGTCCGCATCTAATTTTATATCCGTCTTTTTTGCCATGTGTGTAGACACTTGCCCACTATCGCTTTGCAGATATTTAGTAAGTGGCTTAGCAATGCTCGCGTAGTTCCTTATAAACTTTCGATAATAACCAATCATACCCAAAAAAAACTTCTCAGTTGACGTAAAGTCGTTGGCTCGGGATATTCCTTGATTGTTTGTACTTTGTTTGGGTTAGTTTTTATAACGTTATGTCCCACAACATAACCTAGAAAATCAACTTTCTCCTCGTATAGAATTGATTTTTCTATAGAGATTTTCATATTAGCTTCTTTAAGAGTGCTAATTACGGTGTTTAATTGTCCTGTATGTTCTTCTAGTGACTCGGAATATATAATTATGTCATCTATATAAACATGACAGAATTTCCCTACATATGGTCTTAATATGTCATCCATAGCTCTTTGGAATATTGAAGGTGCGTTCTTCAATCCAAAAGGCAGTCGGATGTATTCATATTTACCATTGTTTATACTGAAGCTTGTTTTTTCTACGTCAGATTCCTTCATTTTTATTTGATGGAACCCACTTTCTAAGTCCAAAGTTGAAAAGTACTTTGCTTTTCCTAAGTTGGACAAGATAACTTTTGTGTCCGGTATTGGATATTTATCCGGAATTGTTTGTTCGTTTAGTTTCTTATAATTAATCACTAAACGATTTTTGGGTGTGCCATCTTCGTTCGTCCCTTTTTTTGGGACAACCCATACCGGCGAGTTATAAGGACTTTTTGAAGGCCTTATAATATTTTTTTTCAGTAGATCCTGAATTTCGTTAATTACGAATTTACTAGCGCTCAGGGGATACGGATATTCTTTTGTCCATGTAGGACGGTCTGAACCTGTGCGAATTTCCGCTGTAACATCCGTCCTAAAAGGCAAGGTGGTATCGATGTTTGAATGGATACTTTTGATACATCTCATCCACTTGATAACATCTATCACTTCCCTGAATATGATTTATCATATTAGGATCTCTGTCTTCAAAATATATTTTCTCGGACTTAGTTCCATATTTCAACGTGTTATCGTTAAAATCTACTCTGGCGTTGAGCCGACTTAATAAATTTGATCCTACTAGAGCTTCGTATTCCAAGTTTTTAATTGCATAAAATCTTGTTTAAGTGTTAAATATATGTGCCTCGTGACACTTATTAATTACTAATTCCCCATTTACCGTTCTGGCCCGTTTTAATATAGGTAGAGTCATAGGGTCACTCAATATACCTGGTTGACAGTAGTTATTAATTAACGTCTTCCTTGGCTGAACTACCAAGAACCATTGGTTCAAAGCGTTGTGGTAGTTGCCTGTAATCATTATGCCTGGAAGGTGGGAAACTATTATTGTTTGGTTGTCCGCAAGGTATTCTCAGAATGTCTTTGCTCCCCTTTGTGATGCGCAAAGTTCGTTCGAACATTATTACTTTCGAGCTCTTGAGCTTTGGCTAAAGCGTTCGGTAAATCCGTAATAAATATACGAAGTGCATTGCGTCTATTTATAGAGTTAAGCTCTTTCGTTACGTCGGAGTGGGCTCCGTGAGTCATTATCGTCTTATTTGTCAGTAACGTTAGTTTCCGGTTAATGGCGTTATAAAAGTCTAGCAACGACGAACTTCCTTGTCTGAGAACGCTAAGTTCTTGTTCGATGACATGAATAGGACGTTTGTCCGCGTACGCAAAATCTAGACGTGATATGATCGCGTCGAAATGTTAGACAGTTCCATGATTTGTCAGAACATCGTTTGCGTTCTTCGTAATTTTGTTCCTTAATATTGTAAAGGCCGCAAAATACTTAGAACTACCAGGTGTATAAAGTGTCATTGAGTTGTGAGCGGCTTCACTCCAGTTTACATTAGCAGTTTACTCCCCACTAAACTCTGGTAAACTTTTAATTATATCCAAAGTTTCATTGCATGGAACTGAAGGATTAATGGCTTGAGGTCTATGTTCCGTAATGTTTGAACCCGCTGTTGTCAAATTGGATAACAGTAATTCTAGATCGTTTATTTTTTTATCATTAATTTTTTGTTGTTCCTGGAGTGATTTTGCAATAGCTTCCTCCTTGAGTGCAGGTGTTACATTCGAAAAAGCCATATCTAATTTTATAGCTTCCAAATTCTCAAAAAATTCTTTATCTGACTCTGGTTTGACGTCATTTTTACGCTTTTTCCACATTCACTTTTAATGACACTTTATTTATATTCTTATCACTTTTCTTAACATCTAACTAATATTCTTAAATTTAATTTTTACTAGTATATAATTTTTCTCCTTTTGTGGCAGGATACTATATGGATTGGTTCGAAGCCTTCTTTGTCTTCCGGATACTGATCCTTGGTGTAGATCGGCTTTTACTTGTTTTTTCTGCTACTTTCTCTTGTCTATGCAAGATATTTGGCTTAAAGTTTGGCGATATCACACACTGATTTTACTTTATATTTTGAAATCTTTTTTTAGTGCGTGAGCATCCCGGTTGAGCCTTCAATTAAAATTTACTTTCTTTATTTAATATAACAAAAACTTTATTTACAAATAATTTACAATTTAAAATTTAAACAATATTATGCGTTGAGTGTGTAACTAAGACTGCTAAGACTACTAATGTTGACCACTCCGCTCAATCCACCTCAAGTGCATGTAATAATCATGTGTCAGCTGCCAAAAAGAGCAATAAAAGAAGAAGAGATGCAACATTAGCTGCTAAAAACTCAAGCCCTCCACCTAAACGAACAATCCAAAGCCCCAAAAATACTATAGAATCACTGGAAGATAATACCTATTCGCTTAAGATTGATAATCAAAATTTAGTGACAGTTCAACAACCGAATCCCGTTTTAGAAATTGTTACTTTATCTGATAATAATTTTAACCCTAGGCCTATAAGAGCAGTTTCTAGACCAAAATCTATTTTTATTTCTCGTCTAGAAACTGATATTGGTCCAGGAGATATTGTTTCCCATCTGTTAGCCAACAATTGTGTTCCTACCAGCAACTCTATTAAATGTACAAAAATTAGTAAAGTGAACAGTTTTGTGTCATCTTTTAAAATAGTCACACATTCTTCTTTCTTTGACTCAATATGCAATGTAGATATTTGGCCTCCTGAAGCTCTTATTAAAGAATTCTCTAATACACGTAAAAATAGAATTACACGAAATTTATCCAACAGTACATCTGCAAAAAACTAAACAGGATCACCCTCTTATACCAAAATGTAAGAGGTCTACGTACTAAAACTTCTGATATTTTTATTAACTCTCAAGCATTATCTCATGATGTCTTTGTTTTGACTGAAACTTGGCTTAATCATAGTTGATGAACTCTCTATTGCAATTGATTTTATAATTGACGTGTCTTGCTCCAATAGTGAAGTCTTACTGCTGGGAGATTTTAATTTACCGCATATTGACTGGGTTCCCTCTGAAGATGAAACCTTCTATGAACCTTCATTAACTTCTTCCCAATCCGAACTGCTTTTGCTAGACTTACAGCAAGTAAGCTGTATCAAAAACTCAAAAAATCGAATTCTCGATTTAGTATTTTCTTCTGACGCTATTAGTACACTTGTTCTAGAATCTAGTTCCGGTATTACTAATATAGATAACTATCATCCTCCCCTGGATATTTTTCTTGACTTGAGCAGTCATCTCACTGAAAATAGCAACTCTTACGATTGCTCGTATATTTTTGACTCCAAAAAGGCAGATTTTCGTTTGCTCTCTGAAAATTTAACTAGGTCTGATATTGTTGGTCAGATATCCGTTTCTTCTAATATTGACGATGCCGTTTCTATTTTCTATAATATTTTTAACGCTTGTGTGAAAAATACTGTTCCATTAAAATTATCGAAAAACTTGAATTTTCGTCATGCTTGGTACACGAAAGAGCTTAGATTACTTCGTAACAAAAGAAATAAAGCATGGAAATCAACTTCCAGTTGGAAATCAAGTGCCATTGGTCACGCACAGATTCTACAGAAATACACGGGCAACAATGTAGACACTGACTACATAATACCCCGATTAGACTTTGACAAACCATTCACAACCTTCTTTCCTAGTAGGAATGAATGGCTAACCAACGAACCACTAACCTACAAACCGACGGTTGCAGTTTACACTGACGGCTCCAAGATGGATACTGGTGTTGGTGCAGGTTTCGTTTCAGAAGCCCTTGGACTAGCTAACTCATTCAGACTACCAAATTACAGCAGTGTCTTCCAAGCTGAGGTCCTGGCAGTGACAAGAGCTGCTAATCAAATATCAATGTTGGCAATACCACGAGCTGATATTACCTTTTTCATTGACAGCCAAGCAGCCATAAAAGCAATTTCTGCCATTATAGTAAAATCGAAGCTTGTAGCTTGCTGTCGCGAAGAGCTTAAGGTTCTTAGCACGCAGCATAACATAAGGCTCTGTTGGGTTCCTGGTCACACAGGTGTCCCAGGAAACGAAAGCGCTGATGAATTGGCAAGAGTAGGATCAACACTTGATCTTAGTCAAGCGGACCCAACTGTGCAGATCCCACCCTGCAACCTAATACAGGCAATCGAGAGTAAAATTCTATCTTTGACAAACAAAAGATGGAGCTCCCTTGATACCTGTGTCACAACGAGAAAACTCTGGCCTAACTTCAGTAAACAAAGGACTGATAGTATTAACCGACTAAGCAAAAAATCTCTCTCTCTTCTCGTGAGTATTACCACAGGGCACAACCAACTGGGTTACGATAGGAAGAAGATAAAGCTCAGTATGAATGACTTATGCAGAGGATGCGGTGATGAGGATACACATAAGGACACTACTCATTTCCTGTGCCACTGTCCTGCGTTTTGTCATCTGAGAAACAGGTTCCTCGGGAAACACTTTTTCAATGACTTGGAAGAACTCTCCGCTATTCCAAGTAAAAGCCTGCTAGATTTCACTAAAGCCACAAAATGGCTTGAAAACTAAGCAATTACAACCCTATGTACATACACCAACCAACGGTCTACCTAATCCATCCACCAGACGTTGCATGGGGCCATAGCCCCTACGGGCCTGGAGGAGGACAGATATCAGCTGTGTGGATAAACGAGGAAGACACGCCCAGGAAACTAATCTTGGCATTTTAACCTCTCCTGTCCAGGTGTGGCATAGTTTACTAGACCACTAGACGTTGAATGAGGCCACTGCCTCTACGGGTCTGGGGGGGGGCGGGGGAAGGTTCACGCTGTGGGTAAAGAAGGGGAACTTGCCCAGGAAGCATTTCTTGGTACTTTAACCTTTCCTCACCAAGGTTGTGTCTAAAAATACTAATTTAACAAGACAACACCGACAAGACAATACAGAAACAAATACATAACCTGCCGGTCTATCAAACCCATCCACTAGTCGTCTGCATGAGGCCACTGCCTCTACGGGTCTGGTGGAGGGCTGATCTACCCGGTAGGGCTGAGGAGGGAAACGCACCGAGGTAAAACTTCTTGGTGTGTTAACCTCTCTTCACCGAATGTATAACTCAGTGTACCGACAAGACAACACAGTACACCAATACCACTGGTCTACCTCTGCCGTCCACCAGACGCTGCATGGGGCCACTGCCCCTACGGGCCTGGGGAAGGTTGTGATACACCATGTGGGGAAAGGACGGAAGAAGCCCAAGGTCAACACCCTGACGCTTCTGACTCTTCTCAACCAGGTGTAACTGTAAATCTTTGACTAAACCACACACCAACCACCGGTCTTATCTATCCCATCCACCAGACGTTGAATGAGGCCGCCGCCTCTACGGACCTGGGGGGGATGATCTAACCTGGAAGGGGTAAGGAAGAGGAACAAACTCAAGAATAATCTTGACGTGTAAACCTCTCCTAACCATGGTGATCTTACGACGACAGAAACCTAAATTCAACTGATTTTCCGACCTTTCGAGCTACTGCTCGCTGGAACCTTATCTACTTTACCAATTAATGTACTCCTTCATAGGATTTTGCCATAGATTATTCAACTAAGGGTATCGTAATGGATCTATATTGATCTGAGTGTGACGAAAACAAGACCATCTGTCAGCCCACCTACCTTACCTAACCTAACCTATGGAAATTATACTTAAAAACTCTTTCACCAGTTGACCACTTTTCTTATATTGCTCTTTTCGAGGAATTTAAAGCCCTTTCAAAAACTTTGTATACAAATTATGTAAATGAAACGGGAAATTCTTTAAAACAGGACCCTAAATCATTTTTGAGACTCGTTAACTCAAAGAAAAATTCAGATGGCTATCCGGAGAATTTTATTTATAAAAACTGCTCGTTACGTGAGACCGCCGATATTTGCAACGCTTTTGCGAATAATTTTCTTAACTCCTTCGTTGAGGCACCTGTTGTTGTTGATGAAGAATATTTTAAAAACTTCCATATCTATGCCCAAACAAATTGTAATAGTATTTCTCTGCGTGAAAACACTATTCTAGAATATCTTTCTTCATTGAAAGATGACTACTCTTCTGGCCCTGATGGAGTTCCCCCAATAGTAATAAAAAATTGTAGACATATTCTAGTTCAACCCCTTAAACTTTTGTTTGAGTTCTCTATTAAATCAGGCAAATTTCCTTGCTTTTGAAAAAAATCATTTTTAACTCCCGTTTTTAAAAAAGGCGAAAAGATTGATATCAAAAATTATCGGCCTATATCGAAATTATCTTGTATCCCAAAGCTCTTTGAAAAAGTTGTTTGTGAAAGCCTATCTTTTCATACCAGGAATTTAATTAGTGAAAAACAGCATGGATTTGTACAAAAAAGATCAACAGTAACAAATCTTCTTTCTTTCGTGCACAAATGCTCGAATGCCTTGGAAAGTGGAAGTGAAATTGACTGTATATATACCGAATTTTCGAAGGCATTTGATCAATTGAGCCACAATATTATTTTGTTCAAACTAAGAGCTTTTGGTTTCCCACCCTTTTTTGTAAATTGGATTAAATCTTATCTTGAAAATAGGTCCTATCAGGTGAAATTCCGCAATAATCTTTCTAGTCCATTCATTGCCCATTCAGGTGTACCTCAGGGAAGCCACCTTGGCCCTTTTCTGTTCATTCTTGCTATAAATGATGTCGTGTCATGTCTACAGTCGAGTGAGATTCTTATATTTGCAGATGATATGAAAATTTTCAAGATTAAAGACAAACATGACAACCATCTTCTTCAGGCAGATATTGATAGTTTTACTGTTTGGTGTAGTAAAAATGGTCTTACTTTAAACCCTACTAAATGCCAAACAATTACTTTCTCAAGAAAACGTTTTCCAAATTCTTTTGATTATTCTATCTCGCAGCATAAACTAGGTCGTATCTCAAGCTTTAAGGACTTGGGTGTTCATTTTAGCTCTAATTTAGAGTTGACGGAACATATAAATTTCATTGTTAAGAAAGCCAGCTCTATGTTTGGTTTTATTAAACGTTGGGCAAAGCAATTTAACGATCCATACGTTACTCTCTCTTTGTACAATTGTTTTGTACGTCCTCATCTTGAATATGCCTCACAAGTATGGTCCCCTTTCTACGAAACACATAAAAGTCGGATTGAATCAATTCAGCATAAATTCATTCGCTTTGCTCTTAAGGGCCTTCCTTGGACTGACCCGTTCAATCTACCACCATATGAACATAGAATCCAACTTCTGCAAATCCAAACTTTATATCAAAGACGTGTCAATAATGACCTTATATTTATTCATCAACTCATTAATGGTCAAATCGATGTATCCGATTTGTTAGCTTGCATCGGCATTAACTACCGCGGAGGATCCCACCACCTGCGAAGATTTGAACTTTTACACGTTGATTTCCATAGAACCAACTATGGCTTGCATGAACCTTTGAACCGTATGTGCAGGCTTTTTAATTTAAACAATTTGTCTATCGACTTCAACATGAGCAAATTAAGACTAAAAATTTCGTTTCGAACCAGTGCTCCTCTGTCGTTATATTGTTTTATTTTTAACAATAGATATCGTGAATGTCTAGTATTTTGTATGTTTTTGTTTAATTTTGTTTTATTATTTATACTTTTTAATTTTTGTAATTAGATATTTTTATGTGTTGCATGTGTTAGTTTTCATTATATTTACTAACCACCAACACATGCACTTATGATGAGCCTCTTACTGTAGTTGAAGCTGGCTCTAAGCTCACTACAGCAAAGAATCTGAAGTGTAAAAAAAAAATGCGCTGGCCTCGTTTCACCCAAGTTCTATCAAGAGAACTCCATTCGGGGGTCATATCCCCACCAAACAACAGAAACTTGACAAACACAGAAATCGATCAACATCTTGAACAGATGGACTACATAATAAAACAAACAATGGAACGGACAATACCAAAGTACAAGGAACGCGACCAAATTAACGTCTACAGTAACGCGACTATAGACGCACTTCACAGACAAAAAAGCGGACTACTGACAAGACTTAAAAACTTATACAGACGATTTACAGACCCCCACGACCTGGAGATTAGGACACTGAAGTCGTCAATAAAAAACGTCAACACTCTGATTAAAGAAAATTACAGATTGTCTGTTAATTTGTACTGGGACAAGAAAATTCGGGCCGTTAACTCTAGCGACCCGAGTATGTTCCCACAAATTAACAAGATCTTCCGGAAAATAATCAAAACGCCCTTCCGTGTCTTAAGCTCCAGAGAAGGACTGAGAACAGAGACGCACTTCTGACAGCGCAAATTAATACGGAGGAAGCCGTCTTGGAGGAAGACTTCTTTGTGATTGAGGACCCGCAGGAGAAAGTGGAGACAATTGGTGCTGCTTTCCAGCAAGTGTATAAGGTGAATGCTTGCACTCGCCCGAACCACGACCTGGAAAACAGAGCCTTACTTCATCACTTCTACCTAAGGAATGATTTTACTGTTCGGGTTCAAGGCAGGACATGACTGTATTCGTGCCGCGTCTAAACTCGTTTCTGATATCCAATGGAAGAAGTCCAAGAAATAATGCACGGGTGCTGTTCTGGTTGACTTAGAGAAAGCCTTCGACACCGTATGGTTAGAAGGGTTGTACCTAAAACTCACCAGACTAGGCATCAGTAAACCATTATTGTATATGCTTTACGATATGCTCAATGGTAGAAAGTTTGTTGTCAAAAGTGGCAATGTAACCCCTACCAGCATCTTTGAAATTAAAAACGGTCCACAACAAGGCGCGGTCAATTCGCCGATCCTCTTCAGCATTTTTACCAGTGATCTAATAGGTAGCCTAACTAACGCAATTGCGTATGCCGACGACCTGATTGCGTACAGATTGAAGTTATTAGAATTCTCTTGCAGCGTGACTTCGAGAAGATTCAGCGATACTGCGACGACTGAACACTGAAAATAAATGTCCAAAAGTCGGAGACAATTCTGTTCAGGACTCCGTTGGCTAAGGCCACGAGAGATACATACAAGAATTGGCGCAAGATGGTCATTGTTGGGGCTGACGGTCGGCCACTAGCGAGTAAAAGTGTAGTGAAGTATGTCGGTATCTGGTTAGACCAGTATTTGTATTTCGACAGACATATAAGTACTGCTCTGACCAGAGCCCGAGGAGCCCTAGCTCTGACGAAACGGCTGTTTTACAGCAGTCGGCTTGACCCCAGAGTGAAGGTAATTTGCTACATGGCCCTCATACGGCCAATGCTTGTGTATGGTTGTCCTGTTTGGTTCAACATTGCCCCTTCCCAAATGGAGAAGTTTCGGTTGTTCGAGAGACAGTGTCTCCGGCGCTGTCTCGGTTGGTATCGGGCACCGGAATCTTCTTATTTGCACTATTATTCAAACGAGGTCTTATACAACGGAGCTCGGATCAACAGAATTGACAATTTCGTGATAAAACTTGTTCGTAGTCACATAGCGAGAGCTATGACTTCGACCAACAACTTGATTTTCGGGGCGTTCTATCCGAACGACGACTTCTTCTATATGGCACGCTTAAGCAGTTTTATCCCACCAGAGGCATTCCTTTATTTAGACAAATGCGGCCTGATACAGGATGTATTGGCAGTACCGCTTATCTACCACGTCAGGCGTAGAACCGTGGACCGGCGACTCACGTACGAACGAGACATCCTCGCCCGAGATGGAGCCGAGCTCCTCCGGTTCAGTAGGGCTGTGTCCGAACAGGACCGTATTGATAGGGTGAAGCAGGAGAACCAGTTCTGGTGGCTTCAAAATGAAAGTCATATGGGGTAAACCGGGGTGGGGTATTTTTTGCCTTGGCCGGCTTACATGTCTGTTTTGGTTTAAGGTATAGGCTAAGTAGAGAGTAGGGACGGTGGCACTATAAAAAATAAAAAAAAAAATATTAAAAAAAAAAAATTTTAATAAAAAAAAATTAAAAAATTCAAAAAAAAAAATATATATACTTGTACAATATGTATGTGTATATAGATTTCTGAACATATAATAATAGACTTAGCTTTTGCCGCTGTGGTTGTTCTAGTTTTAAGTAGTAGGTATTTAGGTAGGTTAGGGGTAGTTTTAAGTTTTATTTTAAGGACGCAGTGTATAAGTTTTCAAAAAAATAATATTGAAGTTAGTTTTTTTTTTTTAATTTTCTAACAAAATAAAGATTAAATAAAAAAAAATAAAAAAGAATTTAGTTCATAGGCCGAAAGGCATTAGTTTAAGCAATCATGAATTCCTTAGAGCGCCCGCTTAGGGCCAGTAAGTTAAATTTAAGTATTGTTAAGTAGGCTAGTTTTCTAAATTTTGTCTAGTATGTAAGTAGATATAAGTTAAAAATGAATAAAAATTTAAATTAAAAATAGTTATTTTTCTGCCAAAAATAAACTATAAGTTTTCTCACCGCAAATATAATACTAAGGGCCTCTTTATGCAATTGAGAATAATGCTTTTCGAATGGAATCAACGAACTGCTGGCATACATTCAAGGCTTTTTTTTCCATCGTCAATAATCGATAAGGCACACCCTATGACGTAGGGACTTGCATCGCAAGATAAGACTATATCTTTGATTGGATAAAAATGAGCGAGCACTTTGTCACCTGTTAGCAAAAGTTTGGTCTTTATGAAAGCCTTATCGCAATTCTTAGTCGAAGAAAACTCAAAATTTTTCCTTAGTAAATTATATAAATCATGCAGCTCCGAAGATAAATTAGGTAAAGATGTTGAATAATAATTAACGAGGCATAAGAATGGAGACTTTACAATCCATACACAACCTCACTTCACCATTCTTCTTCATAACGCCCATTAATGGACCCATTCACTGTGCCTTACCTTTTCCAAAATGATTTTACTTATGAGTCTCTCAAGCTCTGCAACATATTTTTCTCATAAGGCATATAAGGCATACTCAGTTCCCTTCGGGTTGAACTGAGTATGCCTTATATACCATTGGCCTAGCCTTTTCATCTAAAATTACATCGGCCTCAAAACCCACAATCGACTTTTCCAAGTTTTTATCAAAAACACTCGCGAAATTACGTTTTAATTTGTTAGTAATGTCATCATTTTTTATAGGACCTTCAGAAACTTTACTTATATTTTCACGACTTACTGTTAATTCCTGGGTAAAAGACATTCTCCAGTTAGGATAGAGGTTGTCGTCAAGTCAAAGAGGTGGAATAATCAATACAATTTCCAGAGGTGGAATAATCAAACCAATTTCGACCCAGCAAAGGAAGAATATTTTTTTTGCTTTTAATGACAAGCATTATCAAACACATTGGATAATTCCACCTCTTTGACTTGACGACAACTTCTATTCTGCCTAATACGACCACGATCTTCTTCTTCTATGGATTTAGTAACATCTTTTAGTTCAATATGTTTGAATAAAGATAAATAATCATTTTCAGAAATAACAATACACATGCACCTGTATCTAATTCATACTTTACATACTTTTCGGTGACCAATAACTTAACCTTTATGGCGGATTTTGTAAGCAGTTTTGCCCTCACGCGCTTATCTTTGATTCCAAGCACGAATTTATTCCGAAGAACATCTTCCAAGAAAGTGGCAAAATTGCACGTATCGGCTAGTTCTCTTAGGGTAATGACGTAGTCACTAATTGTATTGTATATGTAATAATTCCGCGTATTCTACGTTCTCAATAGTGTCTGGTAGGGACACATTTCTAATGACTTTGTACAGGTCCTTTCATTCAAGGTTCAAGAGATTAGATTTCTTGTTATTATCATCGGTGATTTTATTTAAAACCATTAAATTTTCAAAACGCTCTAAGAACATAACAAATTCATCCTCCATTTAAAAATTCAATCGCGCCGATAAAATTTACTACGTTTTGAGCCATGTAATTTTTATTTTAACTGAGATCACCGAATTACCTACAGCTTTCCGAGTCAGATGACATATATATATTTTTTTTGTGCTGTATTTTTGTCCTCGTCGCCAAATAATATATATGAAACAACCGCTTTGATGCTTAACAAGAGACTGTGTTATTTTATTAAGAAGATCTTAAAACTTAGTTTGTGTATCAGCACTTTTATGTTGTATATAGAAAATATGTGCTTTCATAGAATACATAATAACCAATTAGATGCCCTAATATTACGCTGCTACCACGCCAGGCCGTGGACCAGACCCGACCCTTTCCGCCAGCAACGGAAATTTCAATTCAGCGCCCCCATCAAGGCGAACCACATAGAAAAGGTTTCCTCCAATACAAGATGCCAGTGTCAGGCAGTCAACTCGGCCGACACCACCTATAAATTGAAAATTCACTCGCATTAATAGTTAGGTATAGTAAAAAAGAATTAATAAAAACGAATGTTTTAAAATATAACTGGTTGGTGGTGATCTTGAGTTTTGGTATCTGCTCTCAAGCTTACGTTGCTTCTTGAGTTGACCCTGGATCGGCTGAGCGTCACCTCAGCCTTTGACAAAAGGCAACACTACAATATGTATAATTTTTTTCAAAAAAATTCAATAAATTAAAATAGATATTCATTTATTTTTAATAATTAAAATTCCGAAATGCGGGAGACATCGTTACCCACCTAAACCATTTTTTTGAGATTAGAAATAAATCTCAACCTTTTGATGGGTTCTCTAATAACTGTTATTTGATGAGCTTTTCATAAATGCTCACTCAATAACCTTTATTTTCAACCAAAAATAATATCGGTCAAGGTAACCTTTATTTTTTTTCAAGTTACGGTTAACCACTGAGTTTTATTTTTGAGAGAAAAAAATAACTCACATCTGCAATTTTATCAATCAGAATTCCCGTTAGTATAACCGTTAGTGTTTTGTAAGCCATGATTCATGCGGATATGCAGGTTACTAGGCTTTTTATTTTTGGTCATCTGCTTCAAAAATAAACACATTTTTATCAAACTCGAATTTGTTTTTGAATTAACCACTTTTGATTTATTTCCAGCGAAAAAGGTTAAAGGTTGACCTTTTCCATTATTTTTTTCGGAAAAAACTCAACTCAAACTTTCAAACCTTAGCCAAGTTCTTTATAAAGAAATGTGGTTACTCTCTCTCAGAGAAAAACCAATTGAAAATAAAGGTTGACAATTATTTCTGATCTCTAATAAAAACTATTAATTTTTTTTAGTTTTGAAAAAAAAGAAAAAAAAGAGAATTATCTTTAGTATTTTCAAAAACAATAATTTTTTTAACGGTAACTCCCATACAAATTTTAAGAAAGACGCTTAATTTAATAAAAATAGTAAAATCTTAATTAATTTATTTCTATAAAAACTTACATATTTATTTAGGTTTATAATAGCCGCGTTTTATTATTATAAATAACCTATACAGGTTTTCTTATCCGGTTCTAGGTTATTTTTTAACATGTAATACAACAACAATTTGGGATCTTGCTTTTTATCTAGGTTATCTTTTGTAACCCAGAAAATAGTTTTAACTTCGACGGCTAGGTGGCCACTTTCATCGTAAATGTTGATATTAGTGTAAAAAAAAACAAGAAAAAGTGAGATGTCAACAAACAAAAAAATTAAATCAACGATTTCAGTCAGCCACAGCAGACAAACACAAAAATTTACACCATAAACGAAAATTCCCATAGCAGCAACGCAAAGTAAAAATTTTTCATAACCTTGATCGTTTTATTATCACAGGGTAACCCATCCAGGTTATCGGTGATAATAAAACGCGGCTAATATTGTACATAGATGAATCTATACGCCTTAGCCAATGTCACACCGTATGTGAACCACAATGCACGTACATATTGACACTTGGTAAGTTGCGTTCCACGCTCCCTGGAAGTCAGTATACGAACCCGGAATTGGAGATAGATTTTTTTTTCGATTTGACGTTTAATGTATTTCCCATAAGAAAAACCCAGAAAAGGGCTCGAAATAATATAACTTTACTAATAGAATTTATATAAACGGGTATTAATATTATGATTGTAAAAGCATAATGAAATATGTTTATTTCTAAATCAGGTGGAAAATATATCAAAAAACATAAATAATCATGTGTAATTTGTCCTCAAATAGTGTGAAAAATCACAAGGAAACAACAACAAATACTTTAAAAAATGGAAGCTATTTTGGTTCGATTGAATTGTTAAACTTTGTGACTGATTCTCAACCATAGTTGATAACCAAAACACATATTCGTGATAAAAAATAACAATTAGTGCGATAAGCAATATAAATAAATAAAGAAACAATAAAAAAATTCAAAAATAAAAAAAAATATGATTTGTTTAATGTTTTTGAGGGCAAATTAAATAGGATTATTTATTTTTTTTTATATATTTTTCACCTGATTTGCAAATTAACACATTTTATTATGCTTTTACAATAATAATATTTATACCCGTTCATATGAATTCTATTAGTAAAATTAATGTTTTTCGAACCCTTTTTTTGTTTTTTCTTATGGGAAATACATTGAAAGTCAATAGGCCAATAGGTACTATTTCCAATTGACTTTGGTCTATGGTGTTGTTTTAGTAAGGAAGAAGCATGAATTACATATACCAACTGCTTGTTTTCAATACCTGCCGATTGAGTTCATCACTTTTTGTATTTTTTTAATTTGATGATTTGATTTAATCAATGAGCGATATAAAAGTTTTTTGAAATTGGGTATACACATACATATAGTTTTTTTTTTTATAACTTAGCCTCGGAGCGCAATCGAAAAATTCAAGAGTTTAAGGGAAAAAAAACCTTTACAAAATGAAACACATTAACCTATATAAAAGAAAAAATGATTTAACCACGGTGGTTACCCTATCCTTATGTTTTATAAAATGTGTTAAATACTTTGTTTTCGTTTCAAACATAATTGCTCTCCTTATTATCGAAAAGTAAAACCTAAATATGAAATAAAATATTTACTTACTGCGAAGCACCTATTGATTGGAGATTAGTTGAGTTATCATCCAAAATTTGCTTTATTTCTTCTACGGAACCAAGAATGTATCCGCGGTCTTCTTTTCCTTTAAAATGCTTATAAATCGTAAATGACATAGCCATCCACGTTTCTTCCACTTCTTTGATATCTTTTTCTATCGATAGTTCTTTTAATGCATTGCTGAGAATAGTTTCAGCAATGTCCTTAAAATGATTATAAATATTAGAAATGAAAATATATAAAGTTTTTAACAAACTTGATATTGGTGCAGTTTCATGTTAAACATATTTTCCAAAGTAAATATGTCAGGATTCAAATCAAACGCTTTACCGGTTTTTTTCATTAGCAGAAGCCAGTGGCGTTCCCTTACAGCTTCATTTTTCAGACTCACCATAAGGGGTATTGAGTTTTTAAATTGTTTCATTTGTAATTCTAACATTTGCCCACATATCAGATCTCGTACCTTCAACAAATGCATATATGTATTTGTATATAATATATTTATTTACTATGTTTTAATTTACTTATTTACTATGTTTTCAGAAATCCAAAACATTTACAAATCAGTTCTTAATATTTTAACTACCTACCTTTTTTGGTAGGTTTTGAAATTCCTTTAAGTAGCTTTCAATGCCATCATTTAAGATCTGTGGATCCAAATCAACCCATAAAGTCTTAGACCAAGTTTCTCGCGCAATTATTTGTTGCTTATAAAGTCTATAAATCTAAAAGTAAGAAATATTAAAAAAAAAATTTTTTTTATTTGAATTTTCTTACAAGTTGCAGTCCATCATAATCAGCTCTTACTTTTAGAAAGTTGTTGTAATCTACAACAGGTATTTCAAATATTTTTTCCGCATTTGCTAAAAAAAAAACAATTATACTATTATTATAATTATATTTTACAAACGAATTAAGACAAAACCAACATAATTCAATCCTTCGGTCTTCTAGATTCAAAATCTTCCTTCCGAATACATCAATAAGTTTCATTCCTCTATCTAATTCAGCTCCAACTGAACCAGGACCGTTTTGTTCGAAATCATCTATAAAATCTTGTAGCTGTTGAGACAAAATAAATGTATGTCCCTTTTTGAATAATGATTTGAATTTGAAGATGCTTGTTTTTACTAGATTGAAATGTAACTATTTTCAGGAGAAACAAAAACCGTCAAAAATATTTTATTTCACTGTTTTGCGAAGGCTACAACTCAGAGTATTTGTGTTTGTGGAAATAATTACCTGCATCATGCCTGGTCGGATAATTACTGATTGCCAGAACTTGGCCTGGGCGCTTGTTTTCCCTCCTTGTGGTGGTCCCCGGGGAACAACTTGCATATTCCTAATTCCCTTATGTGTGAATAGGCTTAAATTGAAGAGCTAAAGGCCTAGCTTTCTAGTATAGATTACGGAGGAGAACCTTTGTAACTAAAATCACAGCTACCCAATTAACACAACGCTTCGGATAAGGAATTACAAAACATTGACGACTTTTGTCTATTGTACTCAGACCAAGATTGGTTTTTTGGATTGCGAGGACGATTCTTCACAACGGAAGTGAAGTTCCTCAAAATGGCAAATCCATTCAATAAGAGAACGGATTTATGCGAAATAAACTGTATATCCTAGAGGTTGGCGAAGTTTGATAGTTGAGCTAGGATATGTTTAAATCTCCTAATCGTAATACTGTATAGCTCTATTGTGGAAAGGCGCCTGGAAGATGTCGACGCTTTCCAAAACATTATGGCAGCCTCAAGGTGACAGGACAAGAGTATGTGGCGTCATATCCTAAAGTGTTCCAATGGAACTCTCTTCTGAAGGAGGCTTCTTATACCGGGCTGATTGCTTTCATTTAATTATTTATCTATAAATCAATCAGATATTTAATTATCTAAGAGACTAACAGCAATAAATGTATATAGTTGAAAGCAATATTATTATAAGTTCATACAATATAATAAAATTAAAAACGATTTGGAAAATAAAACATTAATTTGGATTTAAAAAAAAATCTACTGTTTGTTTCCCTAACACGTAAATTGCTGGTCCATTAACAGCTCCAGCTAAGCCCAGCTACCCTTTGCTTGTTGGAATCGACTGATTTTGCTTCCAGTGATGACTTCTTTGATTTCCGGCACATTTTTCGGAAATTTCCTTTCTTAGAGCACGAGCGACAGATAACATCTTTTGCTTTGCATTGATTCATATGTTCAAAGTTCCATGGCATACCGCAATTAAAACAAAATCGGTTGATTGCATTAATGGATACATCTTCAACCTTATTGTTTTATGTATCAACTACTGCTTTACGATCCAGAAGGTTTTTGTTTGCATTAGCTGCTTCATAAGTTTTCCAAATTTCGATTATTCGTTCCAGCTTATCATTACAACCATCTAGAAGCTTTAGTTGCAACTTTTTGTCATTAACCCTAACAATGATCTTATCGCTTAGCAAACGATTTTTGTATGATGCACCACATTCGAATTTCATGAAAGATTGGCGTTCTTTTTGAGCAATCATATTGAATTTATATGATTCCATGCGATATTTCGTTGAGGCATACAATGTTCATCAAACTTTTTCATAACCTCATGCAATGAGCGCTGAATAACTGCACCGCCAGATGGTACAATTCCAGATCGTACAGGGTACAGATCGTAAACAGTAAAATTGCGTTTCCAGTTGGGCCAATCATTCACAACGTTGCTAGAATCCAATTCTGCGATGGCACGTTCATTATTCGCCATTTTAAATTTATAATGTTGTTAAATTTGATATTATTTTTTATATTATGCAATATTGCTTTCTTTTCAATAAAAAATTATCGTTTTTCTTCTGACACCACATGTAGTAAGCCTTGATTATTATTCAATAAAACAATAAAATTATTAAATTAAAATTTATTTAAGTGTTTATAAGATCACAGCAAACAAAAGAATAATAATTAAAACAATTAATTTAGTTGACTTAAAATCTAAAGTTTCTTAAAATTAATATATGTAACTTAGCTGAGTGATGGCAGTAACAAGTAGGTAAATATAAGCTTAAGTGCTAACCACACTCATTACAGGTAGCCCTGTGTAAATCTTCGACAAAAAGAAAACGCTGAAGGGTGTTTTTGAAAAGGTATAGAACTGAAACCTGTATAAAAGCGTTTTCAAAACAAAACTTGAACGAATAGGTCCAGTAGAAACGACAAATAGTAACCTTGAGTTAGAACACTTAGTAAATGAGGTTAGAGGTTAGCAATAATTGAGGCTTATGAACTCAGTTGCCCCCTAAAGCAAGTTAAAAGACAAAAGAATGCTCCGTCGTGTAACAGAAATCTGTCAAAACTAAGATCCAAGGTAAGAAAACTCTTTAAAAAGGCAAGTATAACCGGGAAATCAGAAGGCCGAAAGGAAAGAACTTTGAGATGTTCTGTGAGGGGGTTTCCTCTACCCCGGTAGCTGCTAGACTTCACAAAGCTCTAGCAAAAGAAACTTCCATCACATCGCTAGCATTTCGTTACCCGGATGGTAGCTACACGGAGAACGAGGAGCAAAGGGCTACCCTACTGCTAAACACTCATTTTCCTGGTAGTCCGTATATTATAAAATTGCAACGAAGTAGCATTGCACTTACATAGGTCATACCAAGTCTATGAAGAAGAGCCAAGGTAATTTTTATCCCCAAAGTGGGGAAAAAACATACAACCCATCCAAAGTCATTCAGGCCAATTAGCTTGACATCTTTTTTACTGAAAACTTTGGAGAAGGTAATTGATAACTAAGAGTAGAAATCCTAATAAGCATGCTTCTAAATCGCCACCAGTATGCTTACAGAGCGGGGAGATCCACAGAAACTGCTCTGTTCGAACTTACAAACACTGTAAAGTTAGCCTTAAATGGCAAGGAAACTGCCATTTGTGCCTTCCTTGATATATGTAGAAGGAGCCTTTGACAACACCTCACATGAAGCTGTTGACAGGGCTCTTAGTAGAAGAGCTACCTATTCTACACCTATCCATCACCATAACTATAGTTGGATAGGTAGAATGCTAAGTACAAGAACGGCGGCGAAGGTTGCGCAATCGATTGTGGATGAGAAGGAAAAGGAAATTTCCACTGTAGTGTAACAAAACCTTTCATTTACTAACGTAAAATCATTCCACATTTCATTGATATCCGAAACCATTTGTTCCAAATTAATTCATTTGTTTATTTTGTCAAACGAAACTGAGTGTTGTGCTCAGGGCATTGCCACCACTTGGGTGACTCTGCACATGAAGTGGCATAGAAAGATTTTATTACATTACCTTCATTATTAGTTATAATAATGCCCCAATATTTTTGTAAACATTAGAATTAGAATGCTGATGCAGCTATTTTTATAAAATAGTTTTTAAGTGGGGATAACCCAAAACAATAATGTAAAATAATTAACGTATAAATAGCTGAAACAATAATAAATAAAATCAATTCATACAAACATTTTGAATTCGTTAAAACTGCGGCTCTCTAGCCATATTGTTTAGCGTGCTGCGCTTTGTACGGCAACCGTAGGGTTTCATTTTTACAAACACGAATACTTTACATGGCGATCTTGCTAAACCTGTTAGGGTACAAAAAAAAATATATAAAAGTAACCAACAGTCAAAACGGACCAAAAATAGATGTAGTACAACAAAGAACAACTGAATACTCTTTTTGAGGAGCTGGAAAAACCTCATGCACCATATATTCGAGAAGCTCTTAATGCAGATACACCAATATACAAGTCAACACCTAAAACAGCAGGCCCGAAACCTCTGACAATAGAGGAATACAAGAGAAGGAACAACAAGAAAAAGATTTCACTTGAAATTCAACCATCTAACGAAGCGCAAAAAAAGACTAGGAGACCTAGAGCCGGGAAAGCAGTAAAGGCACGACAGATGCGAGCAGAACTACATAAAATTATCACAATAACCACCGACAGATCTTCAAGAACCAAATTGATTGCAGAATTAAAAAAATGGGGCAACCGCAATCAAAAGAAGTAATCAACAATAATCTAAGCAGCAACCAAACGAACCAAATTTTTAACAACAGTAATATAAATATGTTCACATTTTTGATACTTATAACATTAGAATTAGAATGCTGATGCATTTATATTTATAAAATAGTTTTTAAGTGGGGATAACCCAAAACAGTAATGTAAAATAATTTAGGTATAAATAGCTGTAACAATCATAAATAAAATCAATTCATACAAACATTTTGAATTCGTTAAAACTGCGGCTCTCTAGCCATATTGTTCAGCGTGCTGCGCTTTGTACGGCAACCGTAGGGTTTCATTTTTACAAACACGAACACTTTACACCACTCTCAAGGCCGAGATGGACAAGCTTAAAGTTCAGTTAGATGAGGCATCCTCAGTTCCACCTCAACAAGTAGGTCTTGGGTTAAAATCTGTAGAGTCGAAAAACCTTCTTAGCGATAGGCTGGAAGCAATAAGACGAATTCATTACAGACATCGACAAATGTTGACGAGGCCTTGTGCTTCTCACTTAACTCCTATTTCTGCCAAACCTGGGCAATTAGATAGCAGTCAGAACGAAAATGTTAAGTCTACTCATCAATATAGCTCACGTGTCGATAGTTCAAGCCATCAGTCAGACATGGCAAGCGTATTGACGATATTAAATCGTAACCAGGTACAAGTGTTACCAACATTTTCAGGTCATGAATGAAGTTTATTTGTACACTTAATTCAAGCGATTAACTTAATATTAGATAAATAAAAATAAAAATAAAACTTAATATTAGATAACAATTTTTGAGTAATTAAAAAAAATAATTAAACAATCTTAACATTATAAGTAACAAGAAGGGATTCATGGGTAGTTGGAATAAAGATTTCTTCTGAGTGAGGAGGAACTGGGACTAAAATCAAATATGAGTTGTGCACTATTGGCTAAACGTAGCATTCTGGTTATTGGGTTATAATGGGCATAATTTGTGCGGTATGTAGGAAGGTGAAAGAAAGGGATGGATCGAAGGTTACATGGATTGGTATTAATGAAGATTTGTTCAAGAAGTGCCGGAGAGTCGATGGCACCGGTGATTAGTTGGTGGATGAAGATTATGTCAGCAATAGCACGACGTTTGGCAAGGGTGTGTAGGTCGATTAATTGCAATCGGTGTTCGTAGGGGGGTAAGATATGGGGATCGGACCAAGGGAGATAACGTAAAGTAAAGCGGAGAAACCTACGCTGCACTGCTTCAATTCTATGTGAGTGAGTGGATTGATATGGAGACCATACTTGGCTGGCGTATTCGAGAATGGGTCTAACATATGTGGTGAAGAGTGACTTGGTAACGTAAGGATTAGAAAATTCCTTAGACCATCGCTTTATGAAACCAAGACTAGAATTAGCTTTAGAAATAATATGGTCAAAATGCTTACGGAAATTGAGTTCTTTATCCAATATAATGCCAAGATCGCGGATAGATGAAACTACGGGAATGGGCTCGTTGCAGAAGTTATAAGTTCTAGGGGATAAGGGGAGGCGTTTCCTAGAAAAGCTCATAGACTGACATTTACTAACATTGAGTTCAAGAAAATTTTTATCACACCATGCAAGAAAAGAATTTAGATCTTGTTGAAGTAGGGAAGAATCAAGAGAGTTATGTATTACCTTTATAATTTTTATATCATCGGCATAAATGGAAAGGTCGGAGTAAGAAGTTATGCAATCCACATCATTAATGGCAAGAATAAAAAGAAGTGGGCCAAGATGGCTTCCCTGAGGAACGCCTGAGGTTGCATAGATAGGTTCGGATACAGAGCATCTGAACAATACCCTGTAAAGACGGTTCTCTAAATAGGATTTAATCCATTGAATGAATAATGGTGGAAAACCAAAGGCTTTAAGCTTAATGTAAATGATTTGATGAGAGATTTTATCGAATGCTTTACTAAAATCGGTAGTGACTACATCGACATCATAGCCTTTTCCAAAGCACAAAGGGTCATGGAAACAAATTGAGTAAGATTTGTCGTCGTGGATCTACCCTTTAAAAAACCGTGCTGAAGAGGAGAAACTATTGATTTACAATGAAAGCTAAGAGAATCATAGACAATACTTTCAAAGAGCTTGGGTATTGTCGAGAGTTTTGCAATCGGGCGATAATTTGAGATATCATTTTTACTGCCTTTTTTGTGGATCGGGAATAAAAACGAGTTTTTCCAGGAAGTAGGGAATACAGCTTGCGAAAGCGAAAGGCAGAAAAGAGATGTGAGTGGTTGGCAAAGTACATTAACACATTTTTTGAGAAATACGGCTGGGATACCATCAGGACCAGGAGAAAAATTGTCTTTCAATAAGTTGATCTTTTCACGCACCGAACTTAGAGTTATATTGACCGAAACAAGCGACGTATTAGGATTGTTCGATAGGAAACGAAAATATTCAACGTCAGGTTCATTCATCACATCACTGTAAGATTGACCGAAAAAATTGGCAAAGAGATTAGCTATAACTTGCGGATCAGAAGATGATGAGTTGAGAAAATTGAAGGTAGTAGGTAGACCATCAGATTTTCTCTTTATGTTTATAAATTGATAGAAACGCTTCGGTTCGGAAATAAGGCTACTCTCCATTTTAACAAGATAATCATGATAGAGTGATTCGCAGAGGGAAGAAAAATTTTTTGAAACATTTTGGTAGATTGAAAAATCTGAGGGCGTCCGAGATTTCAAGTAAATATTCCATCGCTTATTTCTAAGATTGCGGAGAGAGCGCAACTCTTTAGTGTACCAGGGGGGAGATGATAAACCACTTTTTTGAGGCAGGTAAGGGACGCATTTAATAAGACAATCAAAGATAGCAGTATAAAAAAAAGAAAGAGCAATGTCAATGGGAGTATGAGGATTTATAAATAGGTTGTAATCAAAATTGTTTAAAAGGATATTAAGTTCATTAAAATCAGCCTTACGAAAATTAAAATAATAAGATATTTCAGAATTAATTATAGGAATTCCTTGATCATATGTGAAAAGAAGAGAAAGAGGAGGGTGATAAAGGTCGAGGGTGGAGAGAAGATGGGAGCTTTCAGTCACAACTGAATTGCATGGGTCAGATGAATAGATGAGGTCAAGATGACGGCCAAGGTTGTTAGATATTCCACTCAATTGAAAAAGCCCTAATTCAAAAAGACGATCGACAAAAAGACATTCTTTTTCAGAAGTGGGATTACAAGGAACGAAACACGATTCATCATCTGATGATATCCAAAGTAGATCAGGTAAGTTGAAATCACCGACGATAATGAAATCGTCGCTTGAATCCGCACCCTCAATCAAGGAGTCAAAGGAGTCAGTAATTAATTGATACGCAAGAACGGGTTGTGAAGGACGTATATAACAACAGAGAACATAGAAACACCGGTTAGAGACGGACATTTTTACACATACATATTCGTAGAGTGGAGAACTAGAAATTTCAACTAAAGTAGTATTTATATGGCTGTGTACGGCTAAGAGAACACCACGCCCGGAGGGAGCATTATCATTAATTTGACCATCTGCACGAAAAACAACAAAATCGGAAGAGAATAACTCTGAATCAAGAAAACTGGGACAAAGATTTGTTTCAGTTAGGGCATAGATATCAAAAGGTAGGTTTTGGGAGTTAAGAAACACAGTATTAGTTTTGGTACGTAAACCTCTAACGTTTTGGTAGTAAAGTGATAAGGTTGCAGGGTTTAAGGTATTAGAAACTGGCTGTGAGACTGAATTTATGTTAAAAAGGAGGTTTTTGCATAGGTTTTGAGGATGAAAAACGTTTTGAACTAACATGTGAAGCATAGGTTGCAAGGTCATAAGGAATGGCCTTATTTCGAGTCTGTGTTCAGGTCAACCATAATAGAGGGCCGATACAACCCTAAGGAGAATCTTGCTCGGCTGCGGAAAGCACTCACTGGTGAAGCCTATACAATCTGGTTAGTGATCGACTGAGATATTCTACTGACGCGGATGCAATTATGGAATCGTTGCGTGCTATTTTTGGAAGGCCGGATGTTTTGGTTCATAACCTCACTTCCAATCTACTTAAGCTACCAATATTGAGCTCAGGTAGTGACATGAAGCTTCGTCAATGGGCAGTAGTACTAAATGGATTTGTTGCGGATATTAATGTCGTTTTCAATTGGCAATCCGGAATTGGTTTTAGATTCGGAATCCCAATTGAACAGTTTTTTTTTCGATTCTGAAAAATTTGAAGTTTGGTGTGACTGTATTAGTAAGTGTAACATGTGTGCTTTTTGGAGAACTCCTGCAGGATAAAATCAACTGCATCACTTGCGTCGTCATCACTTGATGAAAAAGATGAGGAAAACGATTCCAACAATGTTTCTAACAAATTAGGAACACTTGTTATGATATTTTCAAAATATTATTTTCCATTTTTTATATTTTAATTTTAATTTCAAGCAATCACTCCACAATTCGCATAATTTGTAAATTAAAAAATATGACATTTATCAAGTGTGACATTTAAATCTTTGAATGTGTGGGTGATTCTGTTTTTGCTTCTGATTTCAAATCCAGAAGAGAAATTCTCTTTTTTTAGAATCAGAACTGTCACTTTTGCTCAATTGAACGCATTCAGAATGCTTTTTTCTGCTTCCAGATTGCCAATTGAAAACGACATAAGTCAATTGATTTAGCGAGGGAACTTGATAACAACTATGTTTTGACAGATCTATCAAGCAAGTTGTCTCCTGGCCTGTACCGAGACTGGCAAAAGCAAAAGTTAAATAAGTCTCAATCAAATCTAGAAGATCTTGCAGTATTTCTTACTGAGCAATTATATGATATACCTCCGGAGTTGACGAAGGCAACTTAAACGTCAAGTGAAAAGACAAGTAGCTCAAGTTCATTGCGAATGGTGCTGACACATCAACCAATTGCTAGCGATGATGGGACTTGTGTGAAGTGTGGTGGTGCAAAACATTTATTAATTGAATGTGGAGATTTCAAGGCCTTGTCTGTGGACGAACGATTCAATTTTGCAAAAGACAAGGGCATCTGTTTTAAATGTTTGAATCCAGAGCCGCATAGATGGAAAAGTTGTTCCAGAAAGAAGTCGTGTGGTGTTGGAGGTTGTTCCAAACAACATCATGCCTTGCTTCATGCGTCCATACAGAAGTCATCTTTGAATTCATCTGCTCAGCCGTATGTTCCACCACCGTTGCTGCTAAGGTGAACGGAGTTTCTTTGAATTCTCGTTTGTTAAAGAGCCCGGATAATCTCGTTCCTCTTCACGCTGGATTATTCAAATTTCGCGAGCGACAAGTGGCTGTGAACGCAGATGTTCGAGAGATGTTTTACCGCATTAAGATGACTGAAGCAGATCAGCAGTGCCAGAGGGTACTTTAAAGAGATGGTGATATTTCTCGTAAGCCGTCAGTCTACATAGTGCAGGTAATGATGTTTGGTCCTAGTTGCTCTCCCGCTTCAGCTCAATTTGTGAAGAACCATCACGCTAATAACTTCTGTGACCAGTGTCCCGAAGCCGTGGACGGGCTAGTCAACCGTACATATGTCGACGACTACTTTAATAGCCACGATTCTGTAGTGGAGGCGGTTAAGGTCCACAGGGATGCCATAAAAATCTGTAAGTCCATGAACTTCGACTTGGTGGGCTTTCAGTCAAACAGCAGAGACTTTTTGGACCAGATTCCTGAGGCCAATATTAAGGCGAGTTTAGTGAGCATCGACCCTAATGAGTCCGAGACTTACGTCACCAAGATACTAGGTATGTATTGGCAATCTGTCTCAGACCATTTGGTTTATAAGCTCAGCGATGACGAATGCTTAACTAAGATGTCGGACCCAAAGGTTGATATTTCAAAAAGAGGAACTTTAAGAACAGTTATGAAAATTTTTGATCCTCTTGGTCTCATTTCCTGCTTCATCATTCGAGGTCGAGTTATTTTACAAGAAATCTGGCGTGAAGGCTTTAGTTAGGACGAGCCCATTACCGGTACGTTGAAGAACCAGTGGATGGAGTTCATGAAAGATTTGAGGCAGATAGAAAAATTAAAGATTCCTCGACTGCATACGTCATGGAGCCCCGATTCTTCAAAAACAAGTTTGGTTGTTTTTGTGGATGCCTCCGAGAAAGCGTTCTCAGCTGTATCATATTGGCGCTTTGAGAAGAATGGACGGGTAGAAGTTGCGATTGCGATGGCTAAATCGAAGGTGGCTCCAGTTAAGTAACCATCAGTGCCTCGTTTGGAGCTGCAGGCAGCTGTGCTTGGTGTGCGGGTGGCAGAAACCGTGCGGAAAACACATTCGATCCAGGCTGCTGAGGTTATTTTCCTGTCAGACTCTAAGACGGTACTTGCATAGTTCGCATTGGTGAAATTTTAGAAACCACTAATGCTCATCAGTGGTGGTTTGTAGGAACTTGAGACAACGTTGCTGACGATGGAACCAGATGGTGTGATCTAGGAGAGGTAATTGAGAGTACGAGATGGTTTGCAGGTCCGGAGTTTTTGAAAAGCCCTCAAGTGGATTGGCCAGTTACACCAGGAAAAACAATCGCTAAGGTAAGCGAAACTAAACTATCCTCTGCGTTCCTAGTTATTTATACCAGCGAACAATATCATAAGGGATTTATGATGAAATAAAGCCAAGATTTCGTTCAAGATGGTTTTCTGGTATAAGAGTGATAGCACTACTACTCCGTTTCAAAGACATTTTAAGCAAAAAGCCAGCTCCAAAAGAACCCTTTGCTACACCATCAGAAATTATACGTGCAGAAAATTGGTTATTTAGGAAAATCCAGCAAGAAGCCTTTCCAGTTGAAGTTGCTTGCCTGCAATCAAAACGAAGTTTAAGCCCCACGAGCTCTGGCACAATGAGGTTAAGTTCCAGAGTACAAAAAGCGAAAATTTCTTATTCAGCACGTAATCCAGCCATTTTACCCAAAACTCATCCGTTGAGAAATTTACTAGTGAGCCATCATCACGAAGCAAATCATCACATGGGTACAGCAACCACGATTTCCGATATCAGAGGGAAAGCTTGGATTGTAAGCATTCGCGGAGCAGTTGAACGATGCAAAAAGAGATGTTTCATGTGCAAGAGGCTTAAGGCAAAAGCAGTAATGCCTCTTATGGGCCAGATGCATGAAGGGCGGTTGGTTTTTGATTTAAGGCCTTTTACACATGTGGGAGTTGACTGTTTCGGGCCTTTGCATGTTAAATATGGAAGAGCGATATGGAATGATATTCACATGTTTGAGTTTTCGGGCCGTGCACCTTGAGGTGCTCAATGATCTAAGTTTGGACCACTGTACAATGGCGGTTCGCAGATTTCTCATCAACCGTGTTGTCACGAGATTCATTTATAGCAACAATGGTCTCAACTTCGTGGGAACGAAGAACCGTTTGGAGAAAGACTTAAAGGAGATGGAGGATGCCCTTGGTGAGTACTGTGCTAAGTATGAAGGCATTGGTGTTTTATACCGGCGGCGTATTCTCCATGGATGGGTGGAGCTTGGGAGCGTCTCATCAAATCCATCAAGTCCAGCATTGAGTTCACTTTGATAGGAGTCATCCCTCGTGAAGACGTTCTTCTAAATGCATTGTTGGAGGCATAAGGACAGATTAATAGGCGACCACTGACCCACATACCCGTTGACCCAGACGATTCTAGGCCACTAACTCCAAACCTAATTCTTTTCGGAGAAGGAGATCGAGATGTCACAGCTCCTGGAGTTTTTTCTGGACACGATGAATAGAGTAGACTGTATAGTCGGCGAGCACAACACCTAAAGAAAGAATTTACAAAGCGTTGGTACACAGAGATAACGAGGCGCTCAAAGTGGTACAAAAATACGAAGCCAGTTGAGGTTGGCAGGATCGTGATAGTGATTGAGTCTGGAGAAGTTCGATCAGCATGGAAGCTTGGTAGAGTTTCAAAGGTATACCCCGGTCAGGATGGAACCGTGCGGATAGCAGATGTTCTGCTGTCAAATGGAGGTTTAATGTCTAGAAGGCCAGTTGGAAGGCTCGCTGTTCTTGATTTGGAGTTTTCGCATAGATCTTTAGACGGGCTACGGGATGTCATCGAACCATGACGTCATGAGAACAATATTACAAATAGAACAAACCCTTACTTTATTTTTATCCTGGCAACATCGTGGGAGAATTGTAGAATGCATTTTTTGGAATGTATTTCCAAATTTCAAATGTATTAGATTCAAATTTAGTTCCAGAAAATTCTTATTGTAAAATTGCAACCGGCGCGGCGAAGAAGTAAAGAAAAAGTTCTCCCACGAGATTTGGCCGCAGGTTAATTTCACCTTTGTAAGTTTTTTATAAATCATCTCATATTTTTTTTTATTAATATTTCGTTTAGAAGATAATATCAATTTCTATTATCCAAAAGGATAGCGATTTTTATTTGGGAGAAGAAACCCGAAGTTAGGTTAAGCCGCGCGCCAACAATACCCATATTGTATATATGTATGTATGTATGTACGAGTACATAGATATCTAAGTGAAGAAGTAATAAATTATTATTGTATAACAAAGAATATATAGATATGTATGTACATACTTTTATTTTTTTTTTTTATTAAATTAAAATATGAATTATAGCTCAATGAACTAAATATGAATTATAAATGAAATGAGTAACATCTGTAAAAAAAAAAACTATTAATATAGAAATGTAACACTTGGATTGAATACTTGTATTGATACTAATGAGTAAAATTAAGGGGGAGGTGTTGTGATGTTTACTTTGACATTCTTGCTAGTTAGTAACCCGACTAGAAATGACTTGGGGATAACCCAGCCTATACATCTGGACCTAATTGGGTCCCGAAGAGGTACGCCCAATAGGGAAATCCCAAGAAGGCCCCAATTAGCCCCCATTCGGGAAACCCCACCGCAAAAATAAAAATTTTTAGTTAATTTTTCCCAATTGGGATCTGAGTGGGACCTAAGTGGGTAAACCCAAAGTAAAAACAAAAATTTTTAGTCAGCTTTTTTGCGTTATACTTTGTGTCCGACCACACTTAGAAGTCTCAAAATTATTTTTGGCAGAGTACTAAGAAAATTTATGAATGATTTTTATCAAGAAGCTATCTTATTTAGAAAAAAATCACAGATAACAAATAACTCTTCAATATCGCACACCTATATTGTACACCTATATAGAACAAGTCAAGTGACTGCGACATCTCACACCCTAGCTTACGATTGTCTCTATACACACTGTGTTAGTGTACATCTACATATGTGTATGTGTATATTGATATGAATATGTATCAATAGTGCGACACCAAGCGGAAAAAAGGATTAAGTTGACAATCGAGAAAACGCGGTGACAAGTTACGACAGGTTCTTTTTAATTATCGAGTGTTTGTTTTTTTATTAAACAGTTTTATTGTTTCAGATTATTATTAATACTAATTTTTATTATAAACATTTACCAATGGCTATTAATAGTAAAACGTAAGTACTTTTAAAATAATTTAGTTGTGACTTTTAAGTATTTAATTGATTCAGTTATTTGTAATGTAAATGTCGTTTTTACATCTGCCATGTAATTTTTTTATATCTAAATATTTCTCTTAGGGCTCGAGTTGGGACACCCTTAATGGGGCCACTTCTGGATTACCTTATTGGGACCATCTTGGGATTTTCCCGTTGGGGCACGAATGGGATTGCCCAATTAGGGCCGCACAGGGCTTTGCGTGACATCCCTATTTGTGGTCCCTATAGGGCAACCCAATGAGGGCCCAATAGGTCGCAAAAAAAAATTTCTAGTCGGGAAGTTAGTATTAAGTACGTTGTAAGTGAAACTCTGAACAATAAAGAAGTGTTTCAAGTATACCTCATTCATTATACAACATCTAACTATCTATCTATCTATCTATGTATCTTAAATTTTTTTTTTTTTAATTAAAAAAAACTTTTTTTATAGTAATTAAGGTTTATAACAATAAAAAACAAATAACAGAATTCATCTTAAATGAAAGAAAAAAGTTTATTGTTCATAATATTCATCGCCATCACTCATATAGGAATACCTACGCTTCTTGCGACTGAGAAAGAGAATGTTTAAAAATTTGTAAGAAATATGATAAATAAATTAATGGCAGCAGATCTTGGAAATCATTCTGCCCTATCTGACCGGAGCGGAAATTTCTCCGACTCACACAAATTGTTTTTACTAAACAAAAACACACTGCTTCAATCAACCTAAAAATGTAAGTTTGATATTGAACTATGCTTTAAATATCTTTCTTTTATGCATTAAATAATATTACATTTTGTTTTTGTTTTTTTTTCTAAAACTTATAAATAACTGTTGACAAGCTTATTAAGTAATTTTAGAAATAAAAAATCACAAAATATACCGTTAACCTTCAATATAATTTTTTTCTACAAAAAGGCTTGAAATGACCAAAAAGTGAAAGATCAATCATATTTATTTATGTTTTTAATTGGGGGATTGCATCCATCAACTATAATTAAAAACCGTACTTATAGTCATTGGATCAAATAATTACAGTTATTTCAAGTGAAGATACAGCTTTCGTTTAAATATAGAATGAAAATATAGCCAAAAAGAAACATAATGGCAGTCCAAACAGAAAAAGTCAATTTTTGGAGTTATCTCATTATACCAAACGCCACAGATTTATTTTCTGAAGAAATATACTTTTTTATTAGTACCTAAAATTTTTAAAAGAACTAAAATTAATTGTCAATCCTTCGATAAAGACCCGTCTAATTGGCAATTAGATGAAGTCTACCAATACGGTGTAAAACTTGTTAAAAATTTGAGGGTTGTCAACGATGTAGCTGAAGGACTCATTAGATTAATTTCAGAATATAAGTAACCAAACTTTGAGTGCAGATGAAGAGCAAAAACAATACATTATTCAAGTTCTCGAAGAAAAATCCAAATACAAACAAAAACACACGGCTCCAATCAATCTAAAAATGTAAGTTTGAATTATGCTTTGAATTTCTTTCTTTTATAGGTACATATAAAAAATCTGTGTGAGTCGGAAAAATTTCCGTTCCCATCAAATATGGCAGAATGATATCCAAGATCTGCTGCTACTTATGGACCCGATTTGTCATATTTTTCACAAATTTTAAAACATACCCTTACTAATTCGCAAGAAGCGGATTCCTATATCAGTGATAGCGGTGCAAATTAGAGCTCTTGATCCGGTCAGTGTACCGGGTACCCGGGTACCCGGCAATTCCGGGTATCACCCGGATGGCTGGGCAAGGTATCAGGTACCCGAAACATGAGCGGGTACCCGGGAATTTATATAATTGGTCGCAAAGAACCATTATAACTCAGATGGGAGATGAAAAAATAACAATAACAACAGGGTGCTTCTTAAGGTACAGATAAAATTAAAAAAGTCGTTTGCACAAGAATACTTTGTGTTAGGGTGGTGCAATTTTTTTTTTTCGTTTTCAAAAAAAAATTTTGTATTAGGGTGGTGCAAAACAAAACCTATTTTTTTGTCGTACCTGACGGGTACCCGATACCTTGAGGGTACCCGGCTACAAGGCCGTAGCCAGACAAATATTTCGGGGGGGGGGGGGGGGGGGTTATGTTTTCTGAAAAATATCTTTTCACCTTTTATGTTGTAAAATATTGAGGGTAATAAAAAATCTTAAATTTCAGTTATTATTTAATGAGTAGTATTTATATGTATGTACATTGTACATTGTGCATATAACGGAAAAAGGTAAAATAGGTTAAAGAAGGAACAACAAAGAGTAAGCAAAAATTAACATTATTTTAATATATAAGTATATCTAATCGCCTGGCCTTTTTTACTCCAAAAACATCAATCACTTCGTCGGTATTGATTTCGATATGTCGATGAATTGACATTAACGCTAATCCAGTTAACCGTTCTTCACCCGTGGAATTTCTTAAAAATGTTTTCAGTCCTTTCAGCGTCAAAAACGTTCTTTCAGGAGAGCATGTTGATACTGGTAAAGTTGCCAACATTTTTAAAAGTTTATGTATATTGGGGAAAATATCCTTACTGCAGTCTCCAAGAGCTGTTATAGCTGTCTTTGAACGTTGGCTTTCTTCCTGTTCATGACATTTTATCTGCCACATCATAAACTCAGCCTTAAACGTGTCCCAATCCAAAAATCTTTTATAAAATTGGAAATTTTCTACGTTAAATTTTTCTTCACTTTTCCCAAGCACTGAAGGTATCAAAATATACAGTGATGATAGGACAGACTTATGGTTCTCAAACCGCATTTTAAGCTGAGTTATGAAATCATCTAGCAGAGGAATCATAACAACTATTCTTAAATAATTTTCAGGATCTGAGGTGCTTACATTGGCTCGGTGTTGCTGCCTCAATGCTGTTGGTGGAGTTTTTAAAGTTTCATTTTCATCCACAATATTTAGAAGGCCTTGCGCAGCGTCAAAGATATCTTTGAATTCAGCAACAACATTTTCTCGAATATGTTTGCTTCTATTATTTTCTTTAGAATTGATCTCTACTCCTGTCCGAAAGGCTTGCAGTCCGAATCAAAGTTTTTGTTAAAACCAAAAGAATAAATTATCGGATTGTAAGTCACTTTCTTCTTGAAGAACGTCAACGTTTTTCTTCCGCCCACTTTTCAAGCTGCTTCTCTGATAGAGGCTTTCGTTCAATTTAAAAAAAAATATGTATTTGGTTGTCTTTTGATGTGAACATTATAGTTATTGTCTTTGATAAAAACAATCACTATTATAATTATACACAAGTCAGTGTTCAACAAGGGTCGAGGTGTCAGAAAATTCAACATGAATTCCTAAAAATTTAATATTTCACCTAGATTAAAGTGTTGAAAAATTCAAATTCAATTATGGTGTGGATAGTGAATGATCCCGACTAGAAATGACTTGGGGATAACCCAGCCTATACATCTGGACCTAATTGGGTCCCGAAGAGGTACGCCCAATAGGGAAATCCCAAGAAGGCCCCAATTAGCCCCCATTCGGGAAACCCCACCGCAAAAATAAAAATTTTTAGTTAATTTTTCCCAATTGGGATCTGAGTGGGACCTAAGTGGGTAAACCCAAAGTAAAAACAAAAATTTTTAGTCAGCTTTTTTGCGTTATACTTTGTGTCCGACCACACTTAGAAGTCTCAAAATTATTTTTGGCAGAGTACTAAGAAAATTTATGAATGATTTTTATCAAGAAGCTATCTTATTTAGAAAAAAATCACAGATAACAAATAACTCTTCAATATCGCACACCTATATTGTACACCTATATAGAACAAGTCAAGTGACTGCGACATCTCACACCCTAGCTTACGATTGTCTCTATACACACTGTGTTAGTGTACATCTACATATGTGTATGTGTATATTGATATGAATATGTATCAATAGTGCGACACCAAGCGGAAAAAAGGATTAAGTTGACAATCGAGAAAACGCGGTGACAAGTTACGACAGGTTCTTTTTAATTATCGAGTGTTTGTTTTTTTATTAAACAGTTTTATTGTTTCAGATTATTATTAATACTAATTTTTATTATAAACATTTACCAATGGCTATTAATAGTAAAACGTAAGTACTTTTAAAATAATTTAGTTGTGACTTTTAAGTATTTAATTGATTCAGTTATTTGTAATGTAAATGTCGTTTTTACATCTGCCATGTAATTTTTTTATATCTAAATATTTCTCTTAGGGCTCGAGTTGGGACACCCTTAATGGGGCCACTTCTGGATTACCTTATTGGGACCATCTTGGGATTTTCCCGTTGGGGCACGAATGGGATTGCCCAATTAGGGCCGCACAGGGCTTTGCGTGACATCCCTATTTGTGGTCCCTATAGGGCAACCCAATGAGGGCCCAATAGGTCGCAAAAAAAAATTTCTAGTCGGGATTTAATATGTTTCGATATTTGAAGAACAAAATTGATAAAGGATTTCGGGGGGGGGGGTTCAAACCCCTGTGACTCCCCCCCCCCCCCCCCCCGAATACGGCCTTGCCCGGCTACCAGAGTAATACCCGAAAATTTAGTTACCCGGGTACCCGCTATTTCTATCGGGTACCCGGTCGAAATCAATAGATCTAGTGCAAATTATGAACAGTAAACTTTTTTATTTCATTTAAAATGAATTCTGTTATTTGTTTTTTACTCGTATTACGATGAGTAATCTTTTTCTTTAATTTAAAAAGAAAAAATTAAGATAAGTTTTGAATTCCTTTACGTATACATACCTACCTATTTGTTTTATAAACATATAAAAAAATTACGAAAAATAATTTTTTTTTGAATTAATCTAATGAAAGATAGTGTGCTCTTAATTTTGAATTAGAATTATAAAATAAAATATTATAAAAAAAATATAAAATCTAAAAATAAATTGATTTTTATGATAAATTCTGCCAAATTTTCTTATATTTTTTGTTAGCTTGCATTTGGTATAAACAGGATAACTGCCACAAAATCTTAAGATCGAGTTTTTTTATAAAAAAAATTTAATGTAGGTACATTTGAGGTGCAGACTCATATATATGTACAATGTAAACTTCAAAAAATAATTCCATTATTTCCAAACAAATTTTTTCAATGCTTGAATAAACATTCAAATGCGTTTTCTGCAAAACTCAAAAAATGGAGTTATCTCATTTATTCCAAACGCCACAGAAATAGTTCTCGACGAATATAAAAAAAAATTCCAGATATACCTATGTAGGAAGACAAAAACAATCAACCTAAAAACGTAAGTTTGATATTGAACTATGCTTAAAATTTCTTTCTTTTATACATTAAATAATATTCCATTTTTTTTCTAAAACTTATAAACTGTGGATAAGCTTATTAAGCAATTTAAAAAAATAAAAAATTAGAAAATATACCGTTAACAGCTTTAATTTTTTTTTCTAAAAAAAAGACTTGAAATGATCAAAAAGTGGAAGATAAGTCATATTTATTGCATATGAAATATGCAATATGAAAATATTTTTGTTTATACTTTACATTATACTTAAGACCTGTGCCAAGTTTGAGTTTTATCCATTAACTTTTACGGCATTTTTTTAGTAAAACACCACAAAAACGCTATACATTTTGTATTTGAAATTTCAAGTGCTCGGTGGCACGTGTTAACATATTTCAATGAAATTTTTCACAGATTTTTGATTTATTATCCGTAACATTTATAGGCCTGGCATGAAAGAAATTCTTACATTGACAAAATAAGTTCAATCCTAGTGGACATAATTATCATTATTTTTTTAACTCAATTTTGTTTGGTATAAATAAGATAAGTAGTACATATCTGGTTTATACTAAACTCAAAATTTAAAAGCCGTACTTATCGTAATTACGTCCGATCCTCCACCTATAACGGTAAACCCGCTACCCCGGTTACTCCCCTTTGCCTAACGGCCTTGCTTTAACGGTTTCCCACACCATTTTTGCATACACTGCAAAACATGTCCAAAACGGATACACCCCTTTTCCCTCTACACAACACGCGCGCATCCCGTTACAATTAAACAAAAAAAAACTATGGTGTACGTTGGTCATAAAAAAACAACACTCACTAAGAACTATATTTATCAAAAAATCTACATAAATATAAATAAAAAAAAATTCAGTTCGGTTGTCACAAAAAATTAAATTAAAAAATTTATTCAAATTCAATTCTTTAAGGAAAGATACACAAGATACAACAAAAAAAAAAGAAAAAATTGTGTACCACATTGTTGAAAGGTAGGTACGGTTTATTATTGCTTACTTCGTTACATTACATTCATTCATGTAAATTTTGGGTTTTTCAAGACTTTGAAAATTTGAAGAGCAAAATAATCAATTTTGGAAATTTGAAGACCAAACATAATCGTTTAAACGTTTTATTATTTCTTATTTCCTAGGTATATACAATTTTGTTTTTTTCCAAGATTTGGAAGAACCAATTTCGTTACGTACAATGACATGACGCATATAAGGTGAAAGGTGACAGATAAAAGTTGAAAGGTGACAGTGCCGTCCATCGCTTACCAGAATTTAAAAACTTAGCACTATAGGTACTGAATCGAAAAAAAAAATTGATAAAAGTTTCGTAAGTATACAATAAAAATAAATTTATTCAAAAGCGACCAAAATCAAATCAAAATCGAAGCTCCAGAATCTCATGAAGAGAAAATAAAAACAATCTTCTGAAGATGAAGACATGGGCATCGCTAGATTCATGACTGACACTCAACCTGGGGCAAAGGTCGGTCCTGTCCAGATCTTAAAAACTCCATTCTACATACGAACAATTAAAGAAATCTTCGACGAAACTGGTTCCAGAAGAAGAAAAAAAACGAAGATGATTGCGAACGATTAAAGCAAAAGAAGTCGTATTTTAATTGCGATGAAACCGAGTACGATTTCAGAATGCGTCCGAAGCCTCCAAACAATATAAAAAATTAACAAAGTCAAGAACAGCGTTTTGTGCATTTACACCCGGGTAGGTCAGCAAGTAAACTGAGAGAGGCGTTAGACAGTCAAAATTTAGAACTTCTATTCTTCTTTTATATGAGCGTACTGGAATATCCGCCGGGGTTGTAAGAGGATGCAAGGGTAGTCTATTCTGGATATCGCTTTTCAATTTTGAGGTATAAATAAATTTCTAATATATCAAATTTAAATAAATTCTAGAACTTTAAAATTTTGAGGTCTTACAGTAACTGTGCACAAACGGAGTGCCTTAGTTTAAGGTATTTAAGATGATTTTTTATCAATTTTTTAAGAAGCCTAAAGTTGATTGCCCGAGCGAAGCCGGGGTTGGCCCGCTAGTATTAAATAAAATAATGTAATAAACTATAATAAAGAAATTAAATAAATATAAAAAGAAATTAAAATAAAAAAGAAACAGTTAAGTTTTTTTTAATGAAATCACGAGGCTCATGACTAAACTGGTGCAGTCGGCATTTTTCGAATACGCGGAATAAAACGAATAAGTTGATAAAATTAATTTCGCGTTTGACGTAAGTCATTAAATTCGAAACAAAAGAACCTTAAACTTCCGAGTAAGAAAGTGTAAACTTCCGATTAAGAAGGTGTAAGCTTCCGAACAAGAAAGTGTAAGCATTCCGGCAAAGGAAAGTGAAATAAAAGTAAAATACAAATGAACTACAAGTGAACTATTTCGAAAAAGAAATTGAAAACTGTGTAGAAAATAACTTAAGAAAATCTTTGAAAAGTGCTAATCCAAAGTGAATCAGATAACAAAATTGTACATTTATGGCAAAGTACTTCTAAAAAACAATCAGAATTAATCGAAAAAGAAACAACACGTTCGACGAACAAAGAGCAGCAAAAATGAGCCAAAATAATGTAGAGCAGTGCCTCGCTGTACTCACACAGCTGATGGTAAACCAGAACAACACAAGTGTCAGGGCTAAGATCGAGAAGAAATGAGATTCCTAACGCCATATAAAGGAGAACCAGGAACGTTGCCCTCGTTCGCAGCGTCGGTCACGAAAATCCTAGCTAACTATCAGCGTGAAGAAGATAAAAAACAGGTGTTTGAGGTCATCCTCGATACAAAAATATCAGGAGCAGCAAATAATCTATTACAAGTAGATCCACCAACGCATTGGAGCCAGTGCCTCACCAAATTCAAACAACATTTCCGAGCATCAAAAGACGAGATCACCATAACCAGGGACATTCGAACAGAGTAAGAAGTATTTATGAATTAGATTATAAAATAAGAAATATTGTAGAAATATTGTAGCGGAACACGCTACTTTTAGTAATAATAGTAAGAAAGTAACAGACATTTTTAATGGCACACTATTAATGAAAGTTAATTAACTAGCCTCAGGGGAGTTAGCCTACGCAATTACAGATTTGCACGACTTGTCTGAAATTATAGATATAATAAGTAAATAAACTCCTATATCACTGGCAGAAATAAACAACTCGACAGACAAAATTACCAAAATAGACAGCATAATAGTCCTAGCTTTAATAATTTTAATCCAACCTTCAATAGACACCATAACACCAATCATAATGGTCAGTTCAATCGATCTGGTCAATACAACTTTAACAATTCCAGAAACTATAATAATTCAGGACAATATTCAAATAATTATTCTCGACAAAATAACTCAAATTCTGGTCAATACAGCTACAATAATTCTAGAAACCATAACAATTCAAATAATCAATCTCGACAAAATAACTCAAACTCTGGACAATACAAAAATAATGACGGTCAACAAAATAATTCAGGAAATTTTAGGAATAATTCGGAACCTATGGACACTCTATCTGCAAGTTATGCGAGACGAATAAATAACATCCAAACGAATTCGGATTTTCAATCAATCAGCCTACCAGAAAATTACCCTATATAGTAGTAAGCAAAAAACAACACAAAACTTAGATTACTAACAGACCCAGGTTCAGAAACAAGCATTATTAATCCCGGACTTTGCCACCCCAAATGGCAAATTCAACTCAACTATACAAAAAACAGCATTTTCTACCGAAGATGAACATTAAGAGTTTGTTCGTATGCCCTTCGGCTTGAAAAATGCGCCCGCAACCTTTCAAAGGTTAATGAATTCCATATTAGTAGACTACATTGGAACATTTTGTTGGGTATATTTAGACGATATTATTATCTTCTCCACAAGAACATCTGTTAGCATTAAACAAAATTTTTAAAAGATTAAAGGAAGTTAATCTAAAAATACAACTTGAAAAGTGTGAAATTAAAAAAAAAACGGAGTTCTTGGGTCATATTGTTACAACTGAGGGTATAAAACCAAACCCAAGTAAAGTTGTCGCAATATGAGAGTATAAGTTACTAAAGACTACAAAACAAATCAAAGCTTTCTTGGGTATAACCGGATACTATAGGAAGTTTATAAAAGACTATTCTAAAGTTGCTAAACCGATGACAGCGTTCTTGAAAAAGAATGCAAAAATTGATATCAACAATCAAGAATATATCGATAGTTTTGAAAATCTTAAGAAATTAATAATATCAGACCCTATACTTCAGTACCCTGATTTCAATAAAAAGTTTGTTTTGACTACAGACGGCTCAAACTTTGCGTTGGGCGCTGTACTCTCACAAGAGAGTACAGTGCTACGCGAGCCGAACGCTTAACAAACACCAAACTAAGTACTCCACCATAGAGAAAGAATTATTGGCAATAGTATGGGCTTTGTATATAAAAACTATAGTACTCTCATGGTGGAAGTCGAATGGGGCGACATCTAATGTATGCGGGCAACCCTTACTCTTTTTTTTTTTTGCGGAGAGCTTATGGAGGTTTTAAATGATATTTATTGATATTTTTTGGATGCAATTATCCAAAAAATAGTCTCCTCTTGCCCCTACAACCAATTTTCGACGCTAAAAGACTCACCAAATCGAATTTTACACCTCACATTTTGCAGCGCCACCACCAGGATCCGGGCAACCCTAAAAAAAACTCGCCATGAGAGTACTATAGTTTTCATATACAAAGGTATGGGCCACAAAATACTTCAGACCTTATGGAAGGAAGTTCACAGTCCGAACGGACCATCGTCCTCTTGTTTGGTTGAGTTCTCTCAGAGAACCCAATATTAAACTTTAGCGATGGAAAATTAAACTAGAAGAGTTTAATTTTAATTTTTATTAAACTAGAAGAGTTTAATTTTGATATCGAATAAGTAAAAGGAAAGGACAATCAGGTTGCGGATGTGCTATCCAGAATGGAATCATACTACAACGAAAATGTAAGAAACTCCACTGACACTTTAGAAGAACCACATTGCAGTACAAGTAGGTTTACAGAACATAACACTACAAGAAACGAAGATAAAGAATCAATGGTAGCAACTATTCAAACCCAATCGTAGAATCCCCCGTCAATATTTACAAAACCCAAATAATTCTTAATACTACAGATAAAACAACAACCAACAAAAAATACCTTGCTTTCGGAAAAAATAGAATAGTAATAGAAATAAAAAATTTTAACGAAAAGTTGATTATAGATATAATAAAGAAGTTTATCCCTCCGAAAGGAATAGTAGTAGGAAAGGAATAGTAGGTGTATTCCACAGATGATCATTTATTTGCAAAGTTTCAAGATGTCCATGTGAAATATTTTAGTAAAAACAAATGTTTAAGAGTAATCAAATGTAGTAAATTTCTAGGCGATGTATGTCACAATAATAGACAAATTCACAAAACATGTTACTGTTTCTGAAATAAAACATAGAACATGGTTAGCACTACTTAATGCTTTAAAAAATAGATTAACAAATTTTGGTTCTCCAAATAAAATTATCACTGATGGTGAAACAGGTTTTTCTTCGTTGGTAATTAAAGAATTTCTTAAGGAGAAAAACATGACTTTTTACTATTAGCAAGAGAAATAGAAAATTTATTAAGACACGATCACGAAAAACAGAAACGAGGTTTATTCAATTTAGCTGGTAAAGGTTTAAAATGCCTAACAGGAACTATGGATTATGAAGACGTGCTCGAAATCAGGAAAAGTTTAAAGATAAATTAAAATAACAATGCACACTTAATCAATGGCCTTAACGACCAAATTAAAATAAATTCTCATTTAATATGACATTCAGTTACTTAGAGAACAAGTGAGGAAAGTTAAAGACAACCTTCTTCTAAGTCAATTAGGGGTTTTAGGAAAAGATATTCTATCAACAGAAGAAAGATCAAAATTTAATGTAACAATAGACAAATTATCACTAATAAAAAGTTCCGCTTTTATCCACGAAAACCAAGTTATATTTGTTCTCCTGATTCCAAATTATTCAACTGTAAATTTTAATAAAATACTTTTAGAGCCAATTCCTAATCAAGACAATCTTGAAATAGTAGCTAGCACGTAGCACCTTATGTAAACTTTATAAGAGACGATAATGATAATGTTAATTACGAATACATAAACGGAACCATAAAGTTTGAAGATTTAAAGATTATAAAAGACGAATGCATAAAAAATATTTTTGAAGAAAATACGACTTGTAAATTCATTATAAACAAAAATATGGAAATAAAACAATTGACTAATAATATTGTAATCTTGAAAAATATGCCAAAAATTTTAATTGAACATAATTGTAACAACTTCAAAATTGAGATTAAAGGAAACTATGTTATTAAATTCGAAAATTGTGCAATAAAAATAAATAATATTAAGTATGAAAACTTTATATACTATGAAAGTTTTGTAATCCCAAATTTGAATAATGTTAAAGTTAAAACAATTGAAATTAATTTTTCCACTGCAGAAATACACGCGAAAAATATTGAAAATCGGAAATTTATTGAAGAATTAAATTTTAACTACAAAATGAATACTAGCATACATTATGGCTTTAATTTTTCTATTTTGACTTTAATAACAGTGTTTTTTATAATTTTCTTCAAAAGAAGAGTTAACAAAATTAAAATTAATATCAAAAACAACGATTCTCCGGAGCAGAATCTTAAGGGGGGATGAGTTACGTCCGAGCCTCCACCTATAACGGTAAACCCGCTACCCCGGTTACTCCCCTTTGCCTAACGGCCTTGCTTTAACGGTTTCCCACACCATTTTTGCATACACTGCAAAACATGTCCAAAACGGATACACCCCTTTTCCCTCTACACAACACGCGCGCATCCCGTTACAATTAAACAAAAAAAAACTATGGTGTACGTTGGTCATAAAAAAACAACACTCACTAAGAACTATATTTATCAAAAAATCTACATAAATATAAATAAAAAAAAATTCAGTTCGGTTGTCACAAAAAATTAAATTAAAAAATTTATTCAAATTCAATTCTTTAAGGAAAGATACACAAGATACAACAAAAAAAAAAGAAAAAATTGTGTACCACATTGTTGAAAGGTAGGTACGGTTTATTATTGCTTACTTCGTTACATTACATTCATTCATGTAAATTTTGGGTTTTTCAAGACTTTGAAAATTTGAAGAGCAAAATAATCAATTTTGGAAATTTGAAGACCAAACATAATCGTTTAAACGTTTTATTATTTCTTATTTCCTAGGTATATACAATTTTGTTTTTTTCCAAGATTTGGAAGAACCAATTTCGTTACGTACAATGACATGACGCATATAAGGTGAAAGGTGACAGATAAAAGTTGAAAGGTGACAGTGCCGTCCATCGCTTACCAGAATTTAAAAACTTAGCACTATAGGTACTGAATCGAAAAAAAAAATTGATAAAAGTTTCGTAAGTATACAATAAAAATAAATTTATTCAAAAGCGACCAAAATCAAATCAAAATCGAAGCTCCAGAATCTCATGAAGAGAAAATAAAAACAATCTTCTGAAGATGAAGACATGGGCATCGCTAGATTCATGACTGACACTCAACCTGGGGCAAAGGTCGGTCCTGTCCAGATCTTAAAAACTCCATTCTACATACGAACAATTAAAGAAATCTTCGACGAAACTGGTTCCAGAAGAAGAAAAAAAACGAAGATGATTGCGAACGATTAAAGCAAAAGAAGTCGTATTTTAATTGCGATGAAACCGAGTACGATTTCAGAATGCGTCCGAAGCCTCCAAACAATATAAAAAATTAACAAAGTCAAGAACAGCGTTTTGTGCATTTACACCCGGGTAGGTCAGCAAGTAAACTGAGAGAGGCGTTAGACAGTCAAAATTTAGAACTTCTATTCTTCTTTTATATGAGCGTACTGGAATATCCGCCGGGGTTGTAAGAGGATGCCAGGGTAGTCTATTCTGGATATCGCTTTTCAATTTTGAGGTATAAATAAATTTCTAATATATCAAATTTAAATAAATTCTAGAACTTTAAAATTTTGAGGTCTTACAGTAACTGTGCACAAACGGAGTGCCTTAGTTTAAGGTATTTAAGATGATTTTTTATCAATTTTTTAAGAAGCCTAAAGTTGATTGCCCGAGCGAAGCCGGGGTTGGCCCGCTAGTATTAAATAAAATAATGTAATAAACTATAATAAAGAAATTAAATAAATATAAAAAGAAATTAAAATAAAAAAGAAACAGTTAAGTCTTTTTTTAATGAAATCGCGAGGCACATGACTAAACTTCGTATTTGGACCAAATAATTACAGTTATATCTAGTGAAGATACAGGGCCCTTATTATGAAATACGAAACGAACGGCAAAAAAACCAAATCCAGAAAAACGAAACTCATGGCGTAGAGCGATTATGAGAAACGAAAATGCAATCAAGAAAATGTTGGCAGCCAAAAATGAAAAATGGTATTTTTTTTAAGCGCAACTAACTTCACACCTATTTACAAATGTCAAAATGTCAATGTTGGAAAAGTTTTAAGTTTAAATTTGATTTGCATTCGGTTCGGTAAATTTTTTTTTCATTGCGATTACTTTCTTAAATATTAGAAATTTCTTATTTTTATGTTTTTCACTATAATATTTATTATTTAACTTACCTACATTTTTTCTCCCCCATCAAAATGAAAACCAAACCAAAAAAACAAACCAAAACACAATAATTTTTGACACTTGACAGTAACCCGCCAAAACAAAAGCTGAGCGAGTGCTTGAAGGCACTCGTAAATAAAAATACGAGTATCGTTTTTTTATGATTCTCGTTTCTCGTAATCGCAATTTCACAAATACTCCGTATTAAAAACGATTATCGTTTTTCATAACAACTTCCCAGCTTTCGTTTAAATATAGAATGAAAATATAGCCAAAAAGAAACATAATGGCAGTCCAAACAGAAAAAGTCAATTTTTGAAGTTATCTCATTTATACCAAACGCCACAGATATTATGTTTCATTGAATAAAGTTAATTCTTCTCTTAAATTAAATATTTTTAAATTTGCTTTCAAAACCAATACGAAAAAGACCCAACTTGGTGCAGATTTCTAGTTACCAACCCATAAGAAACTCTGCACTAAATTCTTCCCGAAAAATAATGTCCGAAGCATTATTTTGCGCGAAAAATTTTTAACAGGTTCCACAAAAACAAGATTGTTCTTTTTTATTGATTGTGACTTTATAAAAGGCAGAATTTGATTTTATAAAAAGATGAAAATTTTAGAATATTATTTGGTGGAAATTACTTATTACTTATTTCTCCAACTTCAAACATTTGCGCGGCAGTTGGAAAAGGTTTTGTAGAGATTAGAATTGTAGAGATAAATTTTGTCTTTTCCTGATCTGCGTACTAGGCTTTAAGATTAGCATTGATTTTCATTACACTTAAAGAAATGAATAGTTTTGCTTTCTCACAAAATTTTTAACAAGTTTTTTTTTATTTTTATTTTTTTAATCCAGTGACGGAAGATATAAGCAATATTTGAGCATTCCTGCTTATACCAACCCTACTTATGGTTTCAACTATAAGATTGAGAGGAGGAAAAAAAAAGTTTGGCGACCATCGAAATCGGAGGTTAGGGACAGCTTCATCACTCATGTATATTGTGATGCTGAAATCGACCAGTCCATTTGCTTGAGGCGGGAGAAACTGCAGGAACTTGGCCTTACACTTCAACCATATATTTTAATTGTAGGTACGTCTCTTGATAAAATTAAAAGCTATTTTGTATTTGTAGTTATAAATGAGATTAAGTATGTTTTCAATTCTATTATTGAAGCGGTAGATATGTGCTTCAAAATTATATTTATGACAAACGCGGAATATCCAGCGGAATCCAAATCTACATGGATGTTTATCCAAAAAGCTTTTTTTAAATTATCAACAACTTTTGATAAAGAGTCCACCGCCGCCAACACCTTGCTCGCCCAGTTAGGAATTAACGAACAATAAGACACATTCCATCTGTATCTTAGTTTTTATGATCATGGTTCTTGTTCTTATTTTTTTTTTATGCAAAATTGAGTATTTTTTTCTTTTACTGAAGATATATGCTTCAATAAGACACATTCCATCTGTATCTTACGTTTTATGATCATGGTTTCTTGTTCTTAATTTTTTTGTATGCAAAATTGAGTATTTTTTTCTTTTACTGAAGATATATGCTTCAATAAGACACATTCCATCTGTATCTTACTTTTTATGATCATGGTTTCTTGTTCTTAATTTTTTTGTATGCAAAATTGAGTATTTTTTTCTTTTACTGAAGATATAGGCGTCAATAAGACACATTCCATCTGTATCTTACTTTTTATGATCATGGTTTCTTGTTAATTTTTTTGTAGGTATGCAAAATTGAGTATTTTTTCTTTTACTGAAGATATATGCTTCAATAAGACACATTCCATCTGTATCTTACATTTTATGATCATGGTTTTTGTTCTTATTTTTTTTTTTTATGCAAAATGAAGTATTTTTTTCTTTTATTGAAGATATGTATATACTTAATGCAGAAAACTTCCAATTTTACAAAAGATTTTTGGATTGGGACACGTTTAAGGCTGAGTTTATGATGTGGAAGATAAAATGAACAGGAAGAAAGCTAACGTTCAAAGACAGCTATTACAGCTCTTGGAGACTGCAGCAAGGATATTTTCCCCAATATACATAAACTTTTAAAAATGTTGGCAACTTTACCAGTATCAACATGCTCTCCTGAAAGAACGTTATCGACGCTAAAACGACTGAAAACATTTTTAACCCTAGTTTACGGCACGCAAAAAAATGCAATAACCAAACTTGGGGTTCGCGTTCGCTTTTATGCACCTCTAATTGTTCATTATCAACAATTTGATGTTATTGATTAAGGTGACAGTTGCGGTGTCTTTTTATGATAACACGTGTTTGGTTTTGCCAAAATATAATAAAAATTTTTGAAAATAGTGAAACAAAATTTTAAGTTACCAAAAAGTAAGTTGTAAAATTTTGTATTATAAATAATTGTAAAACTTATATATTGTTTGTATATTTCAGTGTCTAATTTAGATAGATTATTGAGAAATTATAATAGAGGTGATGAAGAAGAAAGAGCAATTGCATTGAGAGCAATGTTAGACCTGGAATCCGATGAAGAGGGCGAGACTGATCCATTTAATGTTGGCGGCGATGACGAACAGAATGACCCAAATTATGTGCAAAATGACGCATTTGACGAAAGTCAGTTTTATTTTACATTATATGCTTTGTAATCATATCTTATAATTTTAATTCTTAGCGGATTATGAAGACATTGATGAAGCTGCAGCAGAGGCATTAGGACCGATGGAAAATTTGCCTGAACCAAATGAAGTTGGAAGCGGTGAATTGGTTGAGAGTGACCAAGAGCCGTCGACGTCAGCTTTAGCGTCGAATGGAGAGTTTTTTCTTGCCAGCAGTGGTCAAAAATGGATGAAAGAGCCGGAGGCAGCAGTTTTGTCTCGTGTCCAAAATAGTAATATTTTCAGACCTGGTGGAACTGTTGGCCCAGTGGCTAATTTGAAAAATGCGTCCCTTCTTGCTATTTTCAATCGCATTTTTAACACCAAAATAAAATATGAAATTATCATTCTCCAGCTTGTTGAAATACTTTTGAACGAATTGAATGAGACGTTGTCAACAAATTACATTCCTTCTAAGAATCTTACCATCGATGAGCAATTGAAAGGCTTCCGTGGTCGCTGCATGTTTCGACAATATATGCCAAGTAAGCCTGCCAAATATGGACTGAAGTTCTGGTGGCTCAATGAGTGTACAACGAGATATCCATTGAAATTTGCAATATACACTGGCAGTTGTGATGAAAGTCTCGGACTTGGCCGTGGATACGGCGCGCGTGGTGATGTCTTTGATGCCAAGATTTCTTGTTTACAAACGCCTTAAAGTATGTTATGTTAAAAAAAAAAAAAAAAAAAAATGCTGTGACTCCAAATGCATTTGATGAACAAGTACGACTTCTGGACACGTAGCATCAGTGGTCTGCAGTGGTGTAGTGCGTAAGAGCACATGACTACAAAGACTGAGCAAATCTGATATGCGTGGGTTCGAATCCTACAAGTGTTCTTCAAATAAAATTGGATTAAAGCTCAGCGCCACTAAAAGGAGTCTGATGATTGTCTGGCAAGCATGAAATAGCTATAACTCCGGCCAAAAATAAAAAAAAAAAAAAAAATATAAACGAATTAATATAAAATTAATTCGTAAAAACAATTGGTGGTAGTGCCTTAAAGTTGTTGTTGTTGTTCACAAAAAATTCAATGCAATTGACGGAAGAATGGTTAAGTCTAATAAACTGACATTCTATGTACAAAATAGTACAATAAAAATAATAAAGTAATAAGAATAAACTGTGGCCAGCGCCAAACTCTTCCGTAACTCTCCCCCCTTTGATACAGACTACGATCTGTAGTCTATCGAAGTAAGGTATGGAGAAAAAATGGAGGCGGAACAAGATAACATACTTTAAGGCGTTTGTAAAAATGCTGTGACTCCAAATGCATTTGATGAACAAGTACGACTTCTGGACACGTAGCATCAGTGGTCTGCAGTGGTGTAGTGCGTAAGAGCACATGACTACAAAGACTGAGCAAATCTGATATGCGTGGGTTCGAATCCTACAAGTGTTCTTCAAATAAAATTGGATTAAAGCTCAGCGCCACTAAAAGGAGTCTGATGATTGTCTGGCAAGCATGAAATAGCTATAACACCGGCCAAAAATAAAAAAAAAAAAAAAAAAAAAAAAATATAAACGAATTAATATAAAATTAATTCGTAAAAACAATTGGTGGTAGTGCCTTAAAGTTGTTGTTGTTGTTCACAAAAAATTCAATGCAATTGACGGAAGAATGGTTAAGTCTAATAAACTGACATTCTATGTACAAAATAGTACAATAAAAATAATAAAGTAATAAAAATGATTTTCGTTCACTGAGTTTTCATCCCAGGTCGAAAAAACGATTTAGAAAAAAGTTATAACCATTTAAACATGCGTTGGGTTCCGTAAACTAGGGTTAAGAAATTCCACGGGTGAAGAACGGTGGACATATCGAAATCAATACCGACGAAGTGATTGATGTTTTTGGAGTAAAAAAGGCCAGGCGATTAGATATACTTATGTAAGATAATGTTAATTTTTGCTTACTCTTTATTGTTCCTTCTTTAACCTATTTTACCATTTTCCGTTATATGTGCATACATATAAATACTATACTCATTAAATATAACTGAAATTTGAAATTTAAGATTTTTTATTACCCTCAATATTTTACAACACAAAAGGTGAAAAGATATTTTTCAGAAAACGCATAACCCCCCCCCCCCCTGAAATATTTGTCTGGCTACGGCCTTGCTTGTACCTACAATCATTTCCCCTCTAGAAAATTTTATGACTGAACAAAAACGAATATCTTTTTATAGTAAAAAAAAACATACATCGCACAAGACAATGCGATGTAACCTTTTATGTATTTCGATGATTATGAAATCGGTAACGTTCTTGGCAGCCATAAAAGTGTTCACAAGTTAGGGGCAGTCTACGTCTCAATTCCATGTCTTTCGCCTTGGCGTTCATCGGTTTTATCAAACATTTTCCTCATCTTGCTATTTCACTCATCTGACAGAGTATCTTTCGGCAACAATATTATATTTAAACCAATTATTGATGAATTCAATTTTCTTAGCGAAGAGGGCATACAGATAGATATTCCAACTTTCAAGGGAAATTTATATTTTGAACTTGCACTAATTCTGGGTGATAACTTGGGAATCCACTTCCACTCCATGATTGGGTTTGTAGAGAGTTTCTCTGCAAATTTTTCTTGCAGAGTGTGCAGAGTTACAAAGGCAGATTTAAAAGAGCAATTGTATGAAAATACAGGCCTCTTGCGAACAATTGATTCCTATGAAGCTTTAAATAATTTGTCTTTAACTGGTAGATTTAGATTTTTTAGATTTAGATTTTCTTTATTTCATAAATAATACTAAAATTTTTTTTTGATTAAGAATACGGACTTGGCAATTCTGCCGTCTGCCGGATATGACATTTTATAATAAAATAATTATATAATATAATAAAGTTAAGTTAAAATGATTTGCTTATAAACAATAAAAAAATATTAGAAATAAATGTAAAAAGTTTGATTTTAATAAATTTTTGTTGGAATATTAAATTGAAATACGAGTAGTTCAGTTTTGATGATTAATTAAGTGAAATTAAGTACATATTTTATTATTTTTTTTAAATTCTTATGGGGAAACGAACATTTCAAAAGCTATTGCGATAAGTCACGGCATGGTTGCAACCATGGTAACCCAGATTCGACGTGCAAAGCATATGTTGATGTTGAGCTTGGTAAGTGGAATAGTCTCTTCAAGAAATACCTTTGCACAGCTTCAAAATCTGACTCCAAAAGCCTGCGTTCCATAACACATACAAGTGTTGACTATGGCGTTAAAAACCTGATTTTTTGAAGCAGGATCAATGTTTGGATATGCGAAAAATTTTGGCCACATCATGTTGAGAGCAATCTTAGCTTCGGTACTTTTTTCTTTCACATGTTTTCCAAAGTTTAGATTTGAGGATAACAATACACCCAGATATTTAAATTCTCGTACAACTTCTAACTGCTCGTTGTTAAGTCGCCAAGATTCTTCACGAAGTCTTCCTCTTTGCCGACCTTCGAAAATCATGTTCTTCGTTTTCATGACATTGATATGAAGATCCCATGTCTCACAGTACCCTTGAAGCCTGTTTATTTGTAGTTGGAGGGCACATGGATTTTCCGCAAGCAACACCAAGTCATCAGCGTAGAGCAGGACCTTTATCAGATTTCCGGCAAAGTTTACTCCACCCGGAAGAATATCAGCAACATCATCAATGAACCGGGCGAATAAAATAGGACTTAAGATGCAACCTTGTGGGACTCCCGCTGAAGTGTCAAACCAATCTGACATCTTTGAACCATCCCACACAGCTGCACTTGAAGATGACAGAAATTTAAAATACAGCATTAAAAACTTCTGGGATACTCCAAGCGATGCCAGTTTATAGATCAAAGCCTGCCTATTGACCGTATCAAATGCTGCCTTGAAGTCAACAAAACACACATATAGTTTTCTGTTCTTTTCAATATATTTTCGAGCAATGCTAGTCAAAGCAAAAATGTGATCTATAGTTGAAAATCCGGGACGAAAACCAGCTTGCTACTATCTAGCCAACTCGTAAGTCTTCCATACAGAATCGAAGCAAAAATCTTTCTTAGTGAATTAAGAATAGAGATTCCTCTATAATTTTCGGCCCGACTCGCATCTCCTTTCTTAAATATGGCAAAAATCAGAGCTTTATTGAAACTAGCTGGCACACAAGCGTTATTATATAGCAAGTTGAAAAATTCTACTATGTAATTTTTTAGCTGTTCAGTAGCATTTTTATAAAACTCAACAGGTATGCCATCATAACCTGGGGCTTTGTTGTTCTTCATATTTATAGCAACGATTTTTCAAGTTCACTCAAAGAAATTGGAGAATCAAGCTCCACCACATTTTCATTTTGTAATGCATAGCAAAAAGTATGAAGATTCTCATCCGCTGTCAAAAGAGTTTTAAAATGTGCTGCTAGTGACTCAGCATCGAGGGCATTCTTCATACTTTTGTTACGGCCACCTAACTCCCGTACATTGCACCAGAATTCTTTAGAGTTTTTAGAATGCTTCAATTTTGTTGCCAGATTCTTAAGATAAAGCACTTTTTTGACCGAACATAGTTGCTTATACTCTTTGTTTGCACGCAGGTGCATATTTTTGAAGTCAATGGCGTTTGTTGATCTGAATAGCTTCAAGTATTTGAAAGAAAGCTTCCGAAGATTGGAACATTCTTTGTGAAACCATTTGCATTTAGGCGTCAAAGTATTATTGTTACAAGTGAAGGCCGAAGCGTATATTACCCTTGTAATACTTTCCTCAATTTGATCCACATCAGTAAGGGTTTGCACCGGAAGAATATTACAATGGTGATCCAAAAGTGTTTTATATTGACTCACTCTGTTTTCATTCCATTTTAGTTTTCGGGAAAAATCTGCTCTCCTTGTCTGCACTTCCTCATCAAAATGCGCTTTAACTAGGATTGGCATGTGAGCTTAAAAGGTCGCCATGACAACTTCAAAATCATCAGTTGTGGTAAACCATTCACCAGAAATTGCACAAAAGTCGATTACTGATTGACCTTGACCACCAATAAATGTTTGTTCACCAAACTTGTCGCCAACTGCCACCCCATTCAGCACAAACAAACCAAAGTCATCGAAAAATTCCGTTAAAAGCCTTCCATTTCTATTGAACGCTGCATCTTTAGACTTTCTATCTAGTCCAAAATTCTGTTGGTCTTGCAAAATATGAGCAGAGGAATTCTGAAAATCTCCAATACGGGCATTGAGATCGCCGATAATCACTATATTTTCAAAAGAATTATTCTTTATACAATCGCGTAAATTGTTGAAATCATTCTGCCAGTTATTGCAATTAAGGTAAACCGGTATAATAGTTAATTTTGATTGTTTAGTTCTAATTTGAATAACAAGCACATTTTCAATAGTTTTAAAATGAGCAAAGTGATTAAATTAAGTTTTAATGCCACATAAAATACCCCCGCTCGCTCTCCCATGTACATTTTCTCTTGTTGCTGGAACAAAAGTTATTTTAAAATATTTATAAAATTCATTTTCATTTTTTTCTTCTAAGAAAGTTTCAATAAGAATAATAATATCAAAATTAAGAATAAATTGAAAGAAATCTGGTTGTAATAATTTACTTTTTAAACCTGTAATATTGTAAAATAAGATAGATAAATTTATAGAATTAATTTTATTTTGGTAGACGGCAATGTTTCCCTATTGTTTTTTTTGCTGTTGTAAGTTGTGATTGCTCACTCACAGATGGCGCTGGCAACGGATGAGAGGACGATGGCGCTGCATTCCTAGTATCAACCGTAAGTAGTTTCGCTCCCTCGCCGCAGTCAAAAAATTCAGGCGAACTGTCACCAAACAAGTTGTTTACGAAATTCATCTCGGCCGAAGATTTGACAACCAGACCTCGCGCAAATTTATAAATAAAAGTGTGGTTATTAATTTGCATCTTATATCCTTTGATTATAATTTTTGTTTCTGGATTGATTTGAGAGAGTTTGTTTTTAAATTTCAACAATGTTTGTCTTTTTTGACGAAACAATAACGATTGTTCACGGAATATACTTGTGCCGCTTCCTTTAAGTTCACTCGTGACTGACATTATTTCTTCGACGACAGCTGGTGACCCAAGTTCTAAGAAGACAGTTGCTCTTTGCAAACGTGCGTTGTGAATTTCTCGAGCTTTTTTCCAGTGAATGTCTTCACCTTCTTTTAACTTGAGAAGCCTCTTGCACTTGCCTCTTAACTGGTATTAAAGACAGGTGTGTCTTTCTAGGCATAAAAGATTTCGATTTATTTCAGCAAGTTGGTACTGACGTTATGCATGATGTTTTGGAAGGTGTAGCCAAATACATTTTAAGCTTTATGCTTAATAAATACACAGAAAAATCTAAATTATTTACTCTAGCTATGTTTAATAATAAATTATTAGCTTTTGAATACGGTCCTGATAGTAAAAATAAGCCTTGTAGTATCGATAGAGAACATCTCAAACGGGGAAATATACGTTTATCTTCTGGAGAAATGCTTACTCTCTCAGGATTTTTGGGATTGCTAATAGGGGATTTTGTGCCAAGGGGCGATGCTTATTGGGCTTTATACCAAAAATTGAGAAACATTCTTGATATACTTCTTAGCGTAAGAATTTCACCTGGAACATACAATTTATTACAAGTTTTAATAGCTGAGCTTAATGAACTATATATAAATCTTACTAAAGACTCTCTTAAGCCAAAGTTTCACAACCTTCTTCACTATCATACTGCTCTTAAAAAATACGGTCCATTATCATCGTTTTGGTCTATGAGGTTTGAAGCCAAGCACAAGCAACCAAAAATGTTAGCTAGATCATCGTGAAATCAAATAAATGTAACTTTATCTTTAGCAATGAAGCATCAACTATGTTTAAATGAAATGTTTTTAAGGGGGAAACTTTGCAACATACTTGAAGTAGGGAATAAGAAAAGTACCCCATTACCTGAAACTAAAATACTCCAATCACTGCTTCGACTGGACCCTAAGAAAACTTTGATTAGGGTAAACTGGGCGACAATGTCTTCTGTTTTAAATAAAAAAGGATCAATCTTGATAAAAATTCTTAACTCGGATTGTTATATCTATAACTTCTTTTTATTAAAAAAAATATATTTATACAATTCTGATCGCCTTATTTTTGAGGGTATGTTACTACAAACCTTATGTTTTGATGATCATTACTACGCTTATGAGGTAGAAGTTCCATCATTAACTAGAAAGTTACAATGTTTCTCGAATCCTTTCTTTCTCCAATTCCAAATACTTTAACTACTTTGCCGAATGGTAGGCAGTACGTTATCTTAAGAAGTCCATTATAAATTATCTTCCTTCACATATTCGGAATTACTATTTAGCTAAGTGTTGACATTGAGGTTGACTTAGTGCAGAATGTACATACTGAGTAACACCCCGCGCCGTTCTTGCTAACTCCTAATAGAACATAGTGAGTGTTACTTTTGTAGTTGGCAAAAAATATTCAATACCTTCCTACTTTTTTAAACAAAACTTTACGAAACAGTTAAAATATTTTGCCAAAAGTCATGCAGTACGTTTTCCCAAAAATACTTTTTTAAGTTATTATCTTCCTATATGTATTTTGAATTACTATTTAGAATTATTAGCTGAGGGTCGCCATTGTGTTTGTGGTTGACTAAGTAGATATTTTTCTGGGTGTCATAACAAATTATTATATTCCTTAATATCAATTTATCTGATTCAATTTTCTGATTTGAGCAAGGTGTTGGTGTTGGTTTTAAAAGATGAGAAAACTGTTCAACTGTTATGTATTTTCTCTTATAAAATTATTATTTTAAACCTAAAAACTACATTTAAACATATATACTGTTACGTTATAGAATTTTAAGAACTACATTTAAACATAATGCACTTTTAAATTATAGAAAACATGTTTCTTATATAAACAAATATTGTAACGTTACGTTTATAGAAACGGCATCATTTATACATACTAAGTTGACATACTTATGTCAATGTGTCCTTATTTTTATTTCTCTTTTGAACTTTAACGCATTGCAATATCGGCATACAATCGTCATTGGTCCAATATCTAAATTGACATCATCGCTGAAGTTAGCAGTGGGATTATATTGGAATGCCAAGCGATTGTATGATGCCAATGATCTTCGTGTGCTCACGCGTTGTCTCAATCGGGCATTTTCTCTTATTATATTTTGTCTTTCTTCGCTTAAGGGTGGGTGTACCTCAGAATCAGAAGTCAGAAGCAAACTCAGAACTCATGTAAATACATTTGAATGTATTAGTAGAAGAATGATTCTCTTCTATAAGCTAACTTCTCTACTGTGCAATACTTTTCTCAGAGCCAGATAATGCCAGCCACAGAGACATATGGGTATGGTATGCATCAGCAGACAGAGGCGCACAAGCATACATATTACATATTTATTGCCAGAACCTGTTGTGCTGAGATATGAGAGATGAGTGATGAGTCTAAGCTAGGCATGGGTCAATACTAAGGGGCGAGTTATAGCGAACAGGAAAATGGATCAGGAAAATTTTTCTGATGGATTATTTAGTAAGTTCTCGATCGATTTGAAACACATAAGCTGAAGTAATCGATGACAAATGACAATTTTAATGCACTATGTAAAAAAAAACTGATTGAACAAAGGTTTTTTGATAAAAATGCATTTATTTGTTTTCCTGATGAACTTGCATCAGGAAAATAAACAAATGCATTTTTATCAAAAATCCTACGTTCAATAAATTTTTTTTTACATAGTGCATTAAAATTGTCATTTGTCATCGATTACTTCAGTTTATGTGTTTCAAATCGATCGAGAACTTACTAAATAATCCATCAGAAAAATTTTCCTGATCCATTTTCCTGTTTGCTATAACTCGCCCCTAATATATTGTGATATTACCTAATACTAATATATTAGTTTATAAATATTATAATATCTAAATCGATATAAAAATATCACTAATATTTTACCCAAGAGGCCAAAACAGTCAGTATACCTAGACCTACCGCGTGGTGTGCACCCGTGTACTCATTTAATAAATTGGTTATTTGGGTAATTGTTTTTAGAGTGTCATGTCTTCAAATAAAATACATATATGTATTTCAATATTTAGCAAATTTTTATTAGTTAGTTTTGTTTACATTCAAAAACATTAATTTTTTTACCTTTTCTGGTTTAAGCCGAGCCCTCCTGTCTGAAATGAGTTCACCAGACTTGGAGAAAATACGTTCACAGGGAACTGAAGTTGCAATTATGCACATTGCACAATGCACATATCTTTCTTTGCATCTAATGTGCTTAATATAATATACTTACCATTTACAATTCCACATTAACATACTTTAAAGCACTTTACACACAAAAATCTCAATTTTCTATTAGAAAGTGTAAAGTGTAAGTGACAATGACAATGACAAGGACAACCTAATTACCTAATACCTAAACAAAACCACACAAAAACAATCATTTTCATTCCTCATCCTCATCTGCATTCAATTTCATTTATCGACTTCCTAAGAAACTTTCCCTGTATAAACTCTCTTGTTCTTGTTCTCTTATCCCTTTCTTGCCAAAAATATTCAATTCAGCTTCCTGCGACTCTAATACTAATACGAATAGGTGCTACATATGGAGTATTGACATATAAAATAAAATAATAAAAAATATTGGCTGCCGCTGAGAACGATATTATACATACGATACGAGTAGTTAATACCGAAAATATTATGATACAAAAATATTAGCTTCACTCTACAATGATACTAATATTTTCAATATTATGATACAAAAATATTAGCTTCACTCTACAATGATACAAATATTTTCAATATTATAATACAAAAATATTAGCTTCACTCTACAATGATACTAATATTTTCAATATTATAATACAAAAATATCGGCCACAGCCAAATGATACTAATCTTTGTATATGAAAACTATAGTACTCTCATGGCGAGTTTTTTTAGGGTTGCCCGGATCCTGGTGGTGGCGCTGCAAAATGTGAGGTGTAAAATTCGATTTGGTGAGTCTTTAAGCGTCGAAAATTGGTGGTAGGAGCAAGAGGAGACTATTTTTTGGATAATTGCATCCAAAAAATATCAATAAATATCATTTAAAACCTCCATAAGCTCTCCGCAAAAAAAAAAAGAGTAAGGGTTGCCGGCATACATTAGATGTCGCCCCATTCGACTTCCACCATGAGAGTACTATAGTTTTCATATACAAAGATCTGACCACAAGAAGTGAACACGAACTTCCATCAACCATCAAGTCTACGAGTTACGATTTGAACAAAGAAAAAAAAAACAGGACATAGGTATATAATTATCTACCTAATTTTTCAAACTTCTGAGTTTTATATCTAAAGAACGATCATATCCATCGCAAAATCATGAATCGCGATAACAAAATACAATGTGTAACAACCTACAAGTAACTTGCCCAACCAAAAAAATCAAATTCTTCTGCATGTGGCTACGTCATATACAAATTGTCATTCATGAATCATGACCTTGCATCAAATATATCTAGAAAAAAAATTATTTCTAACAGCAGGTTTTTTTTTACATTTTCTAATAATTATAAGATGACGGGTAAGAAAAGAAAAATAAAAAAAACTTAGCCAAGCACAAAAAAAAAACAAGACAAAATATATGTGAGAGCGAACGGGCGGGCGAAATTTATTTGCAAAGAGATAGAAATTCTCTTCTTTAGCGCTGATATTGTAGTGGAATTTTGTGGAACTACAACTTCTTTGTGTGCGTGTGCAAGGAATTTTTTTGTTAAAAAATGCAAAATAGACGTCTTTTCTAAAAATAAAATTAAATAAATAGTAAGCGGAAAAATTATTTTGTTTTGAAAAGTGGATAAACAAAATACCAGAAAAAAATAAAAAAAATATGCCAGAATTCTATTGCCAGTCGTTCTCTTACAATGGTATTACAAATATTGTCATATTGAATTGCATTTTGAGATATATCCTATGAGTTTTTTTTTTCAAAGCCGAGACTGTTTTCAGAATATATGAATCTTTCATAAAAAATTTTACTTTTTATTAAAAAATAAAAAAAAAATTGAAAAATTGAAAAAAAAAGTTAAGTAATTACACACCTATTTATTGGCTTTGTAAAAAAGATAGTTTGACTTCTTTATCTTTTATACTTATTAAGTTATATCCAGTAAAACATTCATACCACTTAGTAAATTTCCTTCATTTTTCATGGGTTTGTAAGATTTTTTTTGGAATTAAATAAAAAAATAAAAAAAAAATAAAACCGATACTCATCTTGCAGATATATTTTCTTAAGAAAAAAAATTAAAAAAATTTATTTATTATATCCCCCATCATATTTGCAAGCACTCTACAATTTTTTTTTGATTTTTCCATCTGTTTGCTAATTTTTAGGCCCAATTTTAATTTTTTTTTTTTAAAGCTCCCGAAATATTTTACCCATCCTATTTCCTATCGATATCCGTTTGTTTCATTAAAATATTTTGAAAAGTGTGAACGCTATACGACTTAGCGCAAAACTCTAACCTATTTTTTCATGGGACACTCACCCTTAAGTTCTGTGAATACACTTGTTGCTGGCTTGCATGTCTGTGAGACGGTCGATGTTTGCACGTCGTGAATTTAACCTCAAAAGCACGATCCACATAATTTACACAATTCAACTTACCACCTTAACTACAAATGCCTGCTGTTGAAGTTGAACAAAAATGTACACAATACGCGTGATTGATTTGATGGTTTCCAATTGAACTGTTAGGGAACGAATAACTTTAACCTCAATTTCACAGTGAATACAATACCGGTTTGAAGTTAGCGTTTGAAAGAACGTGCGCATAATAAATGTCGCCATCTACATTAAATGAAACGTACTTATTTTCGTGAGGGATACTCACACACCACGTACTGGCGCCGTTGTAGTACATGCTATGTATCAGAGATGGCGCTTTATGTGAAAAATGATTTTGCCTGTTTTCCTGCTTTTCTCTTGAAATTTATCCTGAATTTTCTTTGCTATGAACCTCACGGACCCCGAGACCTTTCCAACGAATGCAAAACCGTGGATATTGGTTCGTGCGTTCTGGAGTTATAGCGTCAGGGAGTAAAACCCGACTTATTTTTATATAATAGATTAATTCATTACATAATATTATTAATCTCTTAATGCAACAGCGTAAACAAATATTGTAGGTAAATATGATTTAAAATCATGAATAGTAAATATATATGTACATATATAAATATATATACAGGGTGAGTCATGAGCAATGCGACAAAATGCTAGGGCGTGTAGGTTGCGTTGATACAAGAAAAAAATCGTATGGGAGGGGGGGTCTATTCCCCTCCGTTTAGCCGGGAGGGGCAATTTTCGAAAAAACTGACTTAAAATGGGAAAAAAATTATTTAAAATCAACGGCTTCATTCACAATGCTGTGTGATACGTTTTTGAAAAGCCAATAACTTTTTCTTTCATTCTGTCTTCAAATAAATCTATTTTAAGAAATAATTTTTGAAATATTAATTTTCAAAGTCAAAATTTTGAAAAAAAAAATTGAAAAAAAAATTTCAAATTCATTTTTTTCAAAATTTTACGTAATTAAGTGCTAATTTTAATTTCAAAATTCAATGCTGTTATTAATTTTAAGTCTAAATAAGAAAACCGGATGCAAAAATTTTATGTCGTTCTCAAGAAATTAAAAAAAAACCAAAACCACCTTTTTCTAAGAAAAACATTTATTTTTATTGTAACGAAGCAATTTATTTATTTATTTAGCATTAATCTTAGTTTTTTTACTTTTTTTTTTAATTGGAGTTCTATGAGAACGTAATAAATTTCAATAGTATTGGTATAACCCTGGATTAATATTATTTTCATTGCATTTATTTGTTTTCCTGATGAACTTGCATCAGGAAAATAAACAAATGCATTTTTATCAAAAATCCTACGTTCAATAAATTTTTTTTTTTACATAGTGCATTAAAATTGTCATTTGTCATCGATTACTTCAGTTTATGTGTTTCAAATCGATCGAGAACTTACTAAATAATCCATCAGAAAAATTTTCCTGATCCATTTTCCTGTTTGCTATAACTCGCCCCTAATATATTGTGATATTACCTAATACTAATATATTAGTTTATAAATATTATAATATCTAAATCGATATAAAAATATCACTAATATTTTACCCAAGAGGCCAAAACAGTCAGTATACCTAGACCTACCGCGTGGTGTGCACCCGTGTACTCATTTAATGAATTGGTTATTTGGGTAATTGTTTTTAGAGTGTCATGTCTTCAAATAAAATACATATATGTATTTCAATATTTAGCAAATTTTTATTAGTTAGTTTTGTTTACATTCAAAAACATTAATTTTTTTACCTTTTCTGGTTTAAGCCGAGCCCTCCTGTCTGAAATGAGTTCACCAGACTTGGAGAAAATACGTTCACAGGGAACTGAAGTTGCAATTATGCACATTGCACAATGCACATATCTTTCTTTGCATCTAATGTGCTTAATATAATATACTTACCATTTACAATTCCACATTAACATACTTTAAAGCACTTTACACACAAAAATCTCAATTTTCTATTAGAAAGTGTAAAGTGTAAGTGACAATGACAATGACAAGGACAACCTAATTACCTAATACCTAAACAAAACCACACAAAAACAATCATTTTCATTCCTCATCCTCATCTGCATTCAATTTCATTTATCGACTTCCTAAGACACTTTCCCTGTATAAACTCTCTTGTTCTTGTTCTCTTATCCCTTTCTTGCCAAAAATATTCAATTCAGCTTCCTGCGACTCTAATACTAATACGAATAGGTGCTACATATGGAGTATTGACATATAAAATAAAATAATAAAAAATATTGGCTGCCGCTGAGAACGATATTATACATACGATACGAGTAGTTAATACCGAAAATATTATGATACAAAAATATTAGCTTCACTCTACAATGATACTAATATTTTCAATATTATGATACAAAAATATTAGCTTCACTCTACAATGATACAAATATTTTCAATATTATAATACAAAAATATTAGCTTCACTCTACAATGATACTAATATTTTCAATATTATAATACAAAAATATCGGCCACAGCCAAATGATACTAATCTTTGTATATGAAAACTATAGTACTCTCATGGCGAGTTTTTTTAGGGTTGCCCGGATCCTGGTGGTGGCGCTGCAAAATGTGAGGTGTAAAATTCGATTTGGTGAGTCTTTAAGCGTCGAAAATTGGTGGTAGGAACAAGAGGCGACTATTTTTTGGATAATTGCATCCAAAAAATATCAATAAATATCATTTAAAACCTCCATAAGCTCTCCGCAAAAAAAAAAGAGTAAGGGTTGCCCGCATACATTAGATGTCGCCCCATTCGACTTCCACCATGAGAGTACTATAGTTTTCATATACAAATATCTGACCACAAGAAGTGAACACGAACTTCCATCAACCATCAAGTCTACGAGTTACGATTTGAACAAAGAAAAAAAAACAGGACATAGGTATATAATTATCTACCTAATTTTTCAAACTTCTGAGTTTTATATCTAAAGAACGATCATATCCATCGCAAAATCATGAATCGCGATAACAAAATACAATGTGTAACAACCTACAAGTAACTTGCCCAACCAAAAAAATCAAATTCTTCTGCATGTGGCTACGTCATATACAAATTGTCATTCATGAATCATGACCTTGCATCAAATATATCTAGAAAAAAAATTATTTCTAACAGCAGGTTTTTTTTTACATTTTCTAATAATTATAAGATGACGGGTAAGAAAATAAAAATAAAAAAAACTTAGCCAAGCACAAAAAAAAAACAAGACAAAATATATGTGAGAGCGAACGGGCGGGCGAAATTTATTTGCAAAGAGATAGAAATTCTCTTCTTTAGCGCTGATATTGTAGTGGAATTTTGTGGAACTACAACTTCTTTGTGTGCGTGTGCAAGGAATTTTTTTGTTAAAAAATGCAAAATAGACGTCTTTTCTAAAAATAAAATTAAATAAATAGTAAGCGGAAAAATTATTTTGTTTTGAAAAGTGGATAAACAAAATACCAGAAAAAAATAAAAAAAATATGCCAGAATTCTATTGCCAGTCGTTCTCTTACAATGGTATTACAAATATTGTCATATTGAATTGCATTTTGAAATATATCCTATTAGTTTTTTTTTCAAAGCCGAGACTGTTTTCAGAATATATGAATCTTTCATAAAAAATTTTACTTTTTATTAAAAAATAAAAAAAAAATTGAAAAATTGAAAAAAAAGTTAAGTAATTACACACCTATTTATTGGCTTTGTAAAAAAGATAGTTTGACTTCTTTATCTTTTATACTTATTAAGTTATATCCAGTAAAACATTCATACCACTTAGTAAATTTCCTTCATTTTTCATGGGTTTGTAAGATTTTTTTTGGAATTAAATAAAAAAATAAAAAAAAAATAAAACCGATACTCATCTTGCAGATATATTTTCTTAAGAAAAAAAATTAAAAAAATTTATTTATTATATCCCCCATCATATTTGCAAGCACTCTACAATTTTTTTTTGATTTTTCCATCTGTTTGCTAATTTTTAGGCCCAATTTTAATTTTTTTTTTTTAAAGCTCCTGAAATATTTTACCCATTCTATTTCCTATCGATATCCGTTTGTTTCATTAAAATATTTTGAAAAGTGTTTCCAATTGAACTGTTAGGGAACGAATAACTTTAACCTCAATTTCACAGTGAATACAATACCGGTTTGAAGTTAGCGTTTGAAAGAACGTGCGCATAATAAATGTCGCCATCTACATTAAATGAAACGTACTTATTTTCGTGAGGGATACTCACACACCACGTACTGGCGCCGTTGTAGTACATGCTATGTATCAGAGATGGCGCTTTATGTGAAAAATGATTTTGCCTGTTTTCCTGCTTTTCTCTTGAAATTTATCCTGAATTTTCTTTGCTATGAACCTCACGGACCCCGAGACCTTTCCAACGAATGCAAAACCGTGGATATTGGTTCGTGCGTTCTGGAGTTATAGCGTCAGGGAGTAAAACCCGACTTATTTTTATATAATAGATTAATTCATTACATAATATTATTAATCTCTTAATGCAACAGCGTAAACAAATATTGTAGGTAAATATGATTTAAAATCATGAATAGTAAATATATATGTACATATATAAATATATATACAGGGTGAGTCATGAGCAATGCGACAAAATGCTAGGGCGTGTAGGTTGCGTTGATACAAGAAAAAAATCGTATGGGAGGGGGGGTCTATTCCCCTCCGTTTAGCCGGGAGGGGCAATTTTCGAAAAAACTGACTTAAAATGGGAAAAAAATTATTTAAAATCAACGGCTTCATTCACAATGCTGTGTGATACGTTTTTGAAAAGCCAATAACTTTTTCTTTCATTCTGTCTTCAAATAAATCTATTTTAAGAAATAATTTTTGAAATATTAATTTTCAAAGTCAAAATTTTGAAAAAAAAAATTGAAAAAAAAATTTCAAATTCATTTTTTTCAAAATTTTACGTAATTAAGTGCTAATTTTAATTTCAAAATTCAATGCTGTTATTAATTTTAAGTCTAAATAAGAAAACCGGATGCAAAAATTTTATGTCGTTCTCAAGAAATTAAAAAAAAACCAAAACCACCTTTTTCTAAGAAAAACATTTATTTTTATTGTAACGAAGCAATTTATTTATTTATTTAGCATTAATCTTAGTTTTTTTACTTTTTTTTTTAATTGGAGTATTATGAGAACGTAATAAATTTCAATAGTATTGGAATAACCCTGGATTAATATTATTTTCATTGATAACTTCTGAAAACTGACCTGTCAATATTTTTGCCTTGGCCTGCCCGCAGCTCATGGGTTCTACCTGTTATAAGGACAATAGGGACAATAAAACCGCATTTTTTTTAATAAAAAAAAAGAAAATTGCAACGCAAGATAAATAAAAGGCATTACAGTTTTGCTACGTAATTATTTCCAATTTGAATATTAATTCATTAACACGTAACGATGTCAAGCTCATACACCCGAGAAGAATTAACGGACATGTATTTCTGCTACGGTTTAGCTAATGGTCGAAGTCGTGAAGCCGAAAAACTGTACGCTGAAAGATATCCCGATAGGAGGTGTCCCCATCATAGCACGTTTCCAAGAATCCACCGACGACTAAGAGATCATGGAGTGCTGGAGCATCGAAGAAGCGAAAGGCCAGTTTCTGATGAGTCAAGAATCTTAGATGAAAGAATTCTGGATTTAGTCCGAAATAATCCCTCCGTCAGTACAAGAAGGATATCCACTATGCTTGGAGTGTCCCAATCTAGAGAATGTCGAGTACTTCGGGCGGAAAATTTACACCCGTACCACTTTACGCCTGTTCAGGAACTCACCTCAAACGACAAGTTATTGAGAACCGAATTTTGTAGAACATTACTACTTAGAAATGAAACCGAACAAAACTATTTTAGAAGAATATTCTGGACGGATGAAGCACAGTTTACTAGGGATGGGGTTACTAACTTCCACAATTTACATTATTGGAGTAGCGCCAATCCACACAAAAAAAAAAAAAAAAAACAAATCACAACACCGCTTTAGTTGTAATGTTTGGCTTGGTATTGTTGGACACACTGTGATCGGGCCCCGGTTTTTGAATTCCATTATTAATGGAGAATCATACCTGCAATTCCTACTAGACCTTTTACCCGATTTATTAGACAGCGTTCCATTGGTTATAGCAGATACTTTAATCTACCAACAAGATGGTGCTCCAGCACACTACAGCTTACAGGTGAGAAACTGGCTGGATGATCATTTTAGTGACCGTTGGATCGGAAGAAGGGGCCCCACGGAATGGCCGCCTAGGTCACCAGATTTAACTCCCCTAGATTTCTATGCATGGGGATTTATGAAGAATTATGTTTACGAAGTGGAAATAGTATCATTGGAACAACTGAAGGAACGAATTGAAATCAAGCATAAACTTATGTGAAGCCATTGCAAGGAGATATAATCTATGCCTTCTAAACAATGGAGATCATATCGAGAATTTTTTATAAGTACTTCCAATAAAAAACATAGTAAAAAAAACTAAGATTAATGCTTCTTAAATTGCTTCGTTACAATAAAAATAAATGTTTTTCTTAGAAAAAGGTGGTTTTGGTTTTTTTTTTTATTTCTTGAGAACGACATAAAATTTTTGCATCCGGTTTTCTTATTTTGACTTAAAATTAATAGCAGCAATGAATTTGAAATTAAAATTAATTAATTACGTAAAATTTTGAAAAAAATGAATTTGAAATTTTTTTTTCAATTTTTTTTTTCAAAATTTTGACTTTGAAAATTAATATTTCAAAAATTATTTCTTAGAATAGATTTATTTAAACACAGAATGAAAGAAAAAGTTATTGGCTTTTCAAAAACGTATCGCACAGCATTGTGAATGAAGCCGTTGATTTTAAATAATTTTTTTCCCATTTTAAGTCAGTTTTTTCGAAAATTGCCCCTCCCGGCTAGACGGGATATTTCAAATAACTGTCTTGTTCAGGAGAAGAAAGATTTAAAGCTAACATGCCGTAAACCTTGGATGAATTTCTTGCTACTAAAAAAAATAAATAAAAAGAAAAAACTATTTAGCTGTCTTAAGAAACATCCGAATAACGCGAGGCTAAAGTTCCTCTATGAAAAACTCTGTCTTGAGCTTAAAGCTGAAATTCCCCTTTGTAGAGACACTTTTTATGGTAATAAACTTGCAGAAAATTTAGGCAACTCAAAAAAAGAATGGGAAATAATAAATGGCATTCTGAACAGAAACAAAACCGAAGTGAATATCACAATAGAAACTGAGAACTCTACTGAAACAGATCCTGAAAAAGTTGCAAATCTGTTTAATGACTTTTTCTCGAATATTAGTGAAAATTTATCAAATTTTCTATCTTTTGAAAATGCGTGGTGTTGTAATAACACTATCATTGGTGATAGTTTTCAACCAAGAAGTTTTTTCTTTGTAAATTTTAGTTCTGAAGAAATATATAATATCATTATGTCATTAAAAAATTCAAACTCTTTTTCTGATGATTTGATTTCTAGTATAACTCTTAAAAAAATTTCATTTTACATTTTTAACCTCAGCTTGCAAAAAGGAGTTTTTCCCGATGCCCTAAAAAAAGCCTTAGTTATACCACTTCATAAAAAAGGTGCCACCTCTAGTCTTAATAACTACCGTCCCATTTCTCTTCTATCAGTTTTTTCAAAAATTTTTGAAAAGGGGATGAAGTGCAGGATGTTATCTTTTTTAAATAAAACAAATTTTTTTAGTGACTCCCAATATGGTTTTATGACTGGTAGGTCTACGGAGGATGCCGTTTTAAAACTTTGTGGTGAAATTTATAGCAGTTTAAACAATTCTGAGGTACCTTCATCTCTGTTCATTGATATAACCAAGGCTTTTGATACGGTGGATCATGTTTTGTTGCTTGATAAGTTGTATAGAGCCGGTTTTAGAGGTACAGTGTATAATTGGTTTGAATCTTATTTAATAAACAGAAAACAAAGGGTCAAAATTCGGGATAATATTAGCTCAGAGAGGTTTATTAATATGGGTGTTCCCCAAGGATCTGTTTTGGGCCCTATCCTTTTTTTGATCTTTGTTAACTCGCTTTTTGTTCAACCTTTTAAGGGCAGTATCACTGCTTTTGCTGATGATACAGCTTTGTCATATTCTTCGAAAAATTATTTCCAATTATTTATTGATGTAAATTATGATCTTGAGATACTGCGTAAATGGTTTTATATTCATCGACTTACTATAAGTGACAAAACTAAATTTATGATTTTCAACTTAAGGGGTTATATCTGTGAAGATATTTCAATAAATTATCATTCACCTTTCTGTCTTCGATTTCGGGTTAATAATGATTGCCTCCATGATACCACTACTTCCTATAATGAAAACCTGCTATGCTCTGATGGTTGTTTTAGAATTGAGTGCGTTGATAGTTTTAAATACCTAGGTATACTGATAGATTTACAGATGAGCTGGAAAAACCACACTTCTAACTTAAAAGATTATCTAAACAAAGTTGTTAGGCAAATCTATCATCTTAGTATGTATTGCAGTCTGCCTATTCTAAAATTGGCCTACAATGGTTTATTTAAATCTAAGCTTCAATATGGACTTTCTTGTTGGGGCGGGACGCATTATAACAAAATTGAGCCTTTACTTATTAAGCAAAAACATGCCATCAGAATTATTGCTAGAGTTAATCGTAGAACACCAAGCTTTGATTTATTTAAGAATCTTAATATTCTGCCACTAAAGCACTTATATTTCTATAAAGTATTAAAAATATTTTTTGAAAATTCTGGATATACGGCTGCTAGATTGTATGGATCTCATAGCTTACGTGTCAACAGCATGAATTTGGTCACTGTACCTATCATTAAAAAAACTCACTTTTGTCACTTTTATTTAGTTACTGCACCTCGTTTATACAATAACTTGCCTGAATATATTAGATGCGAGAGAGTCGAAACTTCATTCTTGAGAAATATTAAGCTTTTTTTATTTTCCTTGGACTACAATGAAATAGATACATTATTGCATGTAATTATTTGAGAGTTAAAAATAAAAAAAAAAAAATTATATTAATAATAATAATAATAATAACTTTAATAGCTTGAATTTTGTTTTTGATTTGCTTGCTTGAATTTTTCATTTTGTTTTTCTTTATATAATTTTTCTAAATGTTCTTACTTTTAAATGATCCCCATCAATTGTTTTTATTATACATTTTGTAACTAAAGGGTACATCTGACTCTTGCCTTTGGGCAACAGGATGTTCCTAACTATTTTATTTGAAACTTAATGCTTTTTCTTATTTTTAATTATTGCTTATAAATTGTAAATATTGTTAGCTTTAAGTCTTCATCTGAAATAAAGTATTACAAAAAAAAAAAAAAAAATGCGTTTCGCCCCGATGTAATGGCTGGGCTCATCAGAAGATGACCATTACACCTTGTCTTGACGCATATTTACTATAATTCGCAGTTACCCTTTGTAACTCGGATTATATAGAATCTCGATTTATTCGAGTAAATATGCGTCAAGACAAGGTGTAATGGTCATCTTCTGATGAGCCCAGCCATTACATCGGGGCGAAACGCATATTATGAACACATTAAGCTGATATATATACATATATATATATATTTATATATACATATATATTTACTACAGTTGAAACTCGATTAACCGGGATGGTCGGGACCGAGCCCATCACGGATAATCGAAAATCCCGGATAAAAGAACTTTTTTTTTCAAATAAAATAAAATAGAAATTGATATTTTAATTTTAATTTTTATTTAAAAAAAAAAACGAAAACAAACATAAAATTAATTCATAAAACTTAACAATTCATTTAGTACATACATATTTTTTTTGTACGAGTACATACATTACAAAATCACAAGATTAATTATTAGGAACTTCAAGAAAAACTTTTTTAAAAAGGTTAAAAAAATTGTTGTATTGTTGTTTGCCGTTGTGATTTTACTCGTTGTTTTTCTTTGAGTAATTTAATTATATCCTGTTGTGTTATTCCAGGACAATTCGACTCTTCTAAAAAGCTTAAAAGTGTAGAACTTGCCTTAATTGCATCAACCATTGGAATTTTTGAAATTTCTAGATCATCGGATTCATCAGAAAGGACTTCCGGCTCGTTGTCAAGAGGGTTATTTATCATCTCCATAATTTCGTTCTCTGATAAAACAGCAAATGGTGAAGCATTCGCATCGGTATATCTTTTAGCCAATATTTTCACAGACACACTATTTTTATAATGCTCATTAATCAAATCAACTTTCTCCTTAATTGACAAAACTTTACGCGATCTTTTATTTTAACTTAACAAAGAAGAAGCCATTATCACGACGCGTTACTTCAGATTTTCCAACCAAAACTGAACAAAATCCATACAAACATAAGAAACAAAACCAAACGCAACCTGAAACATGTATTATCCCGTTGCTTTTTTGCGTGTCTTTGAAATGTAATGCAACAGATACAAAATTCCGTTGGTTTTTAAATGTGAAAAGAACTTGTTCGGTCTTGTTCTCATTTTACGGATAGTAGAGTTTTTTTTACGGATATAAGAGTTTTTATGTAAAATATTTTCATCACGGTTAATAGAGCGTCCCGGTTAATAGAATCCCGGTTAATCGAGTTTCAACTGTATTCATGATTTTAAATCATATTTATTAAAAAATCGGTATTCATGGAAAAAACAATTCGAATGGTAACAGTCAAATATCATATTCAATATTGTAGGTTTTTAGAATGTATGTGGTTCGTTTTGCATTGGCAGCAATGAGCCTATTTTATGATGAAATTGGAGTCTGATATTAAGTTTTGGAATTGTATATTGTTGACCATTTGCATTAGTTTTTGGAACTATTTCTGTTGGTCCGAACGATATCATTTGAAAATTGAAAGCATGAATTGAATGGAATGAATGTTCCAATGGACCACAGGAACACGTTAGAATCTGGATCTGTGCCGATAAGCAAACCGTTCAATGGTTCCAGTGGTGTTTCAATTTCAGGTAGTTCCACATTTCGTGACGCGCAACACATCCCGACTACTTCATTTTTGAACTTAAAAGCATGAAAGTACGGGCATTCAATCACCACTTTTGAATGAGCATAATATTCAATATCGGGGGCTCACACTGAAATGCTAACGTCCCTTATCTTGGCGGACACTTTTTGGCGGAATCGAATTATTTTGTTATCCAAATTTGTAGCTAATTAAATGCTAATTTGTTGAATATGTTGTTTTAATAGGCACCAACATTTGTAGCTTTTTGAATGCTTGCATTTAGTGCAAACCCCGATTTTGTAGCTCTAACGGTTTATTAAATATTAAAATTTCCGCTAAAATAAGACTGAAGTTAGCGGACGAAAATAAGAAAACCAATTTTTTTTTTATTCTCAAATTTGTAGCTTTTTGAATGCTAATTTGTTGCGCAAAAATTTATTTTGTAGCTCGCATAGTTTTTTTTATATTAAAGTTTTCGCTAAAATAAGGCGGCTTAAACGAGAAAACCCCAGCGGAATGGCCAAAACAAATAATTTTGAACTTTTTTTTTTGTCTGAATTTGTAGCTTTTTGAATGCTAATTTGTTGCGCAAAAAATTATTTTGTAGCTCGCATAGTTTTTTTTATATTAAAGTTTTCGCTAAAATAAGGCGGCTTAAACGAGAAAACCCCAGCGGAATGGCCAAAACAAATAATTTTCAACTATTTTTTTTTGTCTGAATTTGTAGCTTTTTGAATGCTAATTTGTTGCGCAAAAATTAAATTTGTAGCTTTTACCCATCATTTTTAAATAGAAATTCAAATTTCAATAAGCCGCCTTTTTCGCTATCAAGTTAGCGGGAAAAATTTTGAAAAATTAAAATTTTGAATTTTTTTTTTTCCCCAAATTTGTAGCTTCCAACAACCAGATTAATAGCGAAAACCTCGATTTTGTAGCTCGCATGGTTTTTTTTATATCAGAGTTTCCGCTAAAATAAGACGGCTTAAACGAGAAAACCCCAGCGGAATGGCCAAAACAAACAATTTCGAACTTTTTTTTTTGCCTGAATTTGTAGCTTTTTGAATGTTAATTTGTTGCGCAAAAATTAATTTTGTAGCTCGCATAGTTTTTTTTATATTAAAGTTTTCGCTAAAATAAGGCGGCTTAAACGAGAAAACCCCAGCGGAATGGCCAAAACAAATAATTTTCAACTATTTTTTTTGTCTCATCTCAAACATCAGCCTTAGCTCTAAAGAAAGAAATAAGATTGAATAATTTCAAATTTTGAGAGGAAAAAATCGCATTTTTTAAAGATTTTTTAATCCATCTATATTGCAGCCATCCTTCAATGAAATTTAAATTTTTTTGGCTTGACAGGTGGAGAAAAAAACCATCTTTTGATGCAAAAACAATATTTCGTTTAAAATGTCACCCAAAGACTCTAAAATCAACCTTCAAAAAATAAAACCTTGTTGGAGGAAAAATCGCATTTTACTGAGGTTTTTTTTATCATTGGTGATGGTAGCCATGCCCCAATTAAATTTAACAGTTTTTGTTGTGGCAGATTCCAGACAACCAATTTTTTGCCGAAAATTTTATATAACATCTCAAACGTCAGCCTTAGCTCTAAAGAAAGAAATAAGATTGAATAATTTCAAATTTTGAGAGGAAAAAATCGGATTTTTTAAAGATTTTTTAATCCATCTATATTGCAGCCATCCTTCGATGAAATTTAAATTTTTTTTGGCTTGACAGATGAACAAAAAACCATCTTTTGATGCAAAAACAATATTTTGTTTAAAATGTCACCCAAATAATCTAAAATCAACCTTCAAAAAATAAAATCTTGTTGGAGGAAAAATCGCATTTTACTGAGGTTTTTTATCATTGGTGATGGTAGCCGTCCCCCAATAGAACTTAACAGTTGATGACATTGCAGATTAGGGACACAAAGTGTTTTTGATGACATTCTATATTAAGGAACAATTATAATAGACGGACGCTGACGGAATGTCAAAAACCATAGAAAAAAAAAATTATGGCCGCATTGCCTGAATTTTTTTCTATGGTTCTTGAATTAGCTTCTGTCATTCGTCATTACGGGCGAAACATTTCGATTTTCTCGTGTTCGTTGGCTTCACCTTGAATGTTCGTCCATTGTATATAAATTTGCATAGTACTCTCATGAACACGTTCCACACGTCGGCCACCTAGCGATCACACCCCTAACTAATTCTCTGGTTGCTGTTTCTGTGTATATACAAGTGCGCCCTCAGACGACCACACCCCACAACACAAAAACCATCGTGATGATAGTACTATAAGTTTTATATACAATGGCCATGTCCATTGTATATAGAACCTTTGTATATATAAATTATAGTACTATCATGGCGAGTTTTTTTTTAGGGTTGCGCGGACCCTTGTGGTGGCACTGCAAAATTTGAGGTGTAAAATTCGATTTGGGGAGTCTTTAAGCGTCGAAAATTGGTGGTAGGGGCAAGAGGACACTATTTTTTGGATTATTGCATCCAAAAAATATCAATAAATATCATTTAAAACCTCCATAAGCTCTCCGCAAAAAAAAAAAGAGTGAGGGTTGCGCCGACACTGGCCATTGTATATAAATTTGCATAGTACTCTCATGAACACGTTCCACACATCGGACACCTAGCGATCACATCACTTACAAATTTTTTGGTTGCTGTTTCTGTGTATATACAAGTGCGCCCTCAGACGACCACATCACACAACCCAAAAATCATCGTGATGATGGTACTATAAGTTTTATATACAATGACAATGGCCATGACCAACCATAAAAAAAAAAATGATTTTGAGGTAAGTCGCGCGCGAACAATTTGTTCGTCAAAGTGCGGATCGTATGTGGAACGTGAATAAAGTCTGACAATTCAAAACAATCAGTTTGCAATTTACGACGAATATGTTTTCTGAAATGTATCTTATTTTATCAAGCAAAAAGCTTAGTTTAGTATCGAAACATTAAACCAAAATATACTTCTATCATTTTGATTAAAATTTCTGAAGAATTTAAGGGCCATTCATATGAGCTGTGACCTTTGTCTGCAAATAATTCTTTTAAAGCTTTTTCTAAAGGAAATATCAACTTATTCTTATTTTAATAGTTTGATTAAGCGAATAAATTAGTACATATACAAATTTAAATAGATAATATTGTGTATAATTAGTTAAAACTACAATTAAAACACATTTCAATATATACTATGCGACCAACAACTCGCCTGCGAACTAACAAATGTGAATTCGCAGTCCACAAAATAAAGACGCACTCCAAAGAGTTGCGAGCAAATAATTGGCACAAGTTAAGCCTTGAAAGTTGTTGTCGAAAAGTTGTTTGTTCAGTTTTTGTGTTGTCTATTTCGCAGCTGTCTGCGACCGCTCATGTCAATGAAATGTCAAATTTTCCGACCATTTGTAATTCGAAATCACAAGTCTTAGCTCATAATATAAATGGCACTTTAGGTTTATAAGCTGTTTAAAATCACGTTTATTCAATCATTCGTCGGTCGTTGGTTGTTCTCATGTGCATAGGCCTTTAGACATCAGTGGAGAAACAATTCTAGGGGCAAATCTCCATTAGCCTAAACGTATGCAA